>OX393550.1:112983531-113016031 GCA_947650365.1 Chamaelirium japonicum
CTTACCTTCATTAATTTTAATGAGATGGCACAAGGAATCTTCTAATTGGAAATTTTTGTTCAAGGCAGATGGAATATGTGTTCAAAGCATTGAACACCCTGGGTGTGTTTGGGATGCAAAATTCTTTGAAAATGGAGATATTATGACAGCATGTTCTGATGGTATTGTGCGAATTTGGACGCCACATAATGATCGGATCTCTGATCCTATGGAACTTGAAGCATATGAGTTTGAACTTTCTCAATACAAGATCAGCAGGTATGGTACCTATCTTTTAGAATTACTTCCAAGTTTCAATGTTCTTCTATTGTGCTAATATTGAACATGATAAATTCCTACTAATTGAGGATATTCGTATGTGCGACTTAATAGCCGGGCTAAGTGGAGGGGTTCGATTTCCGGATCAAGCCTTGACTTTCTTTAGTTCATTTCTTATCGATGGCTTTCTACTATCAGCCCTTTTCGGCCGAAAGAGGGATGAATGGGAGCAAATAGCTACTTACTTCGGATCCTCCGACCCATCTCATTGCTTCTGTGTGCTTTTATTACCAATCTACTTGCAAATCAAGTAGTCAAATCAATCATTGACTAGCTGAAAACAATAATACTATTTATCGGAATAAACATTTGTCTCAGTCACAATCTCAGTCATTCTGGAAAATCTTATTTTTGAAAGTTTAGTGATGAAACCTTTTTATTTCATGTTTCTGATTAACAATTGGGGAGATGTCTCTTTCCTTACAAGATGAGTTTGAAATATATTTTGCTAGCTACGGTTTCACTTTAGATCTGTGAAGTTATTCATTGTATACAATGGCCTTGATGCAACTTCTGTTTCGTTCTGCTTCCCCATTTATATTGCCCTAATGTACTGCAGGAAGAAAGTTGGTGAATTGAAATTGGTTGACCTTCCTGGTTTGGAGGCTTTGAAAATTCCGGGTATGATGCATTTATATCTAACACCTCTTTACGTTAATTTTGTTATTCAATGATTGATTTGCTTTGCCTTGCACATTTTGTGGTCCTCTTATTTTTCGTAGAAGGCCATGTGGGCTTTCATCCGCTTGCTCGTATAGTTTGCACGGTAGCAGTTCAGTTTCTTTTTGTTACATATAACAATTCTGAATATGTTTTCTGTCAATAGATATTTCGAAATTCATTAATGATTTAGGAGATATTCCTGGTGCATCATGCATACTATATTTTTTCTATATAGGGAAGATTGAATTATAACCCGAATACGATTTTTTATTCTTCTACTATTTAATTAATAGATTACTCGATTATAAATGATGGTTTAAGGAAGCACATGATTTAGGAATTTGTTCTGAGAGAGGAAGAGGGGGAGTGGGAGAGATGCAAAGCATACTCTTATTAGGGCTTGTGACAATGTATTATGGGCACCTGTTGGTTGGCACTACCACACAAGACAATGCTAGAATGTATATAATGCGGTGATCATGCATCATGAAGGTATATGATATAATGTTGCACCTCTACAAGCTACACTTGACCTCAAACTCAAGTTGCGTCATAAACTGAAAGTTTTTGAGGTAAGGAGAAACCCTGAATGGTATGTGACTTGTGAAGAAAGTTCGTAGTATGGTGCTCTATAGGAGTATGTAACAATGAAAGTATTCAAGTCTTATACTAATAATGGGCTATTGTAACAAGAAGGGTTTAATTGTCATTTTTTATGCCAATTTTGGTCAGTCTAGAAGAGTAAATTTATCGGAACTTCGAAAAGATATCATTGGAAATTTTGGATTTTAAAGAAAATATTTCACTAAAAAAAATGTCGGTTTCTAAATTTATTGGCCAATTTTGGTCAAATGTTGGTTGATTAAGAATTTTTTTCGGAAAGGATGAAAAGATGAAAATTTTCAATAAAACTTCAGGATATGCCAAATTAAGCATAAATACACACATTTGATGCACTGAACTCATGTAATTCCTAACGATTCACTAATACTAATGATTAGGTGCAAACATATATTTGCATGCCATTGCTGTTTCTCCTTATGTATAAATAAAATACAAGACAAGTACAATGTACAAAGCATACAAACCCATAAATGTGGCATACACTACAAACTTGAATGTTGAAACCTAATCTAATACCAAATTGAGTTTCAAGAGTGCTACATCATCATTGGGTGGTTGACTGTGGTCCCGGCAGTTTGAAAACCTAATCTAATACCAAATTGAGTTTTGAGGCCTCTCAGATTTGCTGCTTTAGATACATTGTTTATTATTGCCTGCCCCTACATGTCTCATTATCACGAATGTACTATTGATATGCGTAGTACTCAATATCTACAAATATTCCCAATCTTGGCTGGTTTAGGAGCTTCAAAACACACCTCAAGCCTTATAGTTGAGGAAAATCCTCTTCCACCGATATATGACAACTTGATTGGACATTTCACGTCTTGTTGGTCATCTGGAGGAAATGATGGACTACATGAGTTTTAGACATCACCTTTTACTGGAATCACCGACAAGATGCGACTGTTCAAGTGTTCAACATGTATTGCATCCTACGGTCGACAAAAAGTCACATTGGTATGACCCTCCCGTTTCTCTATTAGTACCTTGAAAAACCAATATATTTTGACTTCTTGACCAAAATATTTCAAATTTAAAATCATGAGTCACAATAAATCTCTATATGCTGTCTACTCATGGACAATCATATTGTTGGTGATCAAATAGTACTCTAGGTTTTTTACGAGGTAAAAATGAAAATTGTATTGACTCTTGAAAATTTTTTACAACCAGAAATATGAAGCATAGTAAGGTGAACTGTCCCAATTCATGGTGGGTCATAGATACCAAAGGAGCACCATCTATCTATCATCTCCCCTCTCTTGGACAGAGGTTGCACCAAATTGTTGCCACAAGCCTGTGCCTCCAAACTATCGGCAATCAAAGCCAATATGCACTAGCTCAATAGAGAGAGAAAGGGGGAGGAAGAGAGATGATGAGAGAACACCATGGCTTCTCTAATAGCTAAAGCTAAATTATTATTTTGAAATAGGCTTCTATAAATCTTCAAAACTAAAGAGTACCACTATTTATAGTGCTAATGGGAGAAAAAAAGAAACCCATAAGTTGATTGTTCACAAGGCCTTCGTGGTTGGATTTTGTGGGGAGTACTTCGTCGAAGAATATTTTATGCAATAGTAAAATGATTTAACAGTCATCATGATTCATTGTGCTTTAAGGGTTTGTCCAAACCCGAACCGGTTCGCCCATATTCGTTCGAATTTTGGCCGATCCGAACTCCCAAACCCCAAGCCCGCATTATTACCTCCAATCGAATCTTATTTGGATTTGATTTATATCATCACTCTATTAGTTTGAATGATACATATGTAGTTAGTAGGTGTCCCATGATTCAATTATAGGAAAACTTGGATCTGAAACATCTAATTCGTGCCTGAATTGGTCAAATCAAACCATAATTTACGGCTTCTTTTTAGTTATGGCCGAAACAACTTATCTTGTTGAATTCTAATCGGAACCAGAACCAGTTCGTTTGCAGCAACGTATGAACCCGAACCCGAATTCTCAAACCTTGGGTTTCAGATGATTGGTTGGCTGCCCATAGCACATCAGATATCAGATGGGCTCAAGAAACTCCCTTCATGCTTTTAAAGTGAAACATCTACTGAGGGGATTTAATAAGTGACTACTTTCTCGAAACAATCAACACTTGCATGATAAGCAGAGAGCCATTCAAGCCCAATTCCATTAAAGTCTTGTATCTCCAAGAGGATCAGATTTACGAGCAATTCTATATCGTCTTCCCACCATACAAGGCTTGTATGGTAGTGTGTGATTACCGTAAGATAGTGTGTGATTACCGTAAGAGAATAATCTAGTTATTCTGGTTCTACTACTATATTATATGCAAAAATATGGTGACATAAGAGTAAGAAAGCCTAGGAGTAATTAAATCTTAGGCCTTTAGTTGCAAAACAGCTAGAGTACCTTCAATCACGGATTTTGATGCCACTGCGCAAAAATCTGTCAGTGCAATATTCTTCCTCAAGTATTTGGCTTATGGACTTTTCCTCTTTGATTATGTTGTTATCCATGTTTTTGTTGGTGTCGATGTCGTTCTCATTGCCTACTGTTCTCAATAGAAGCTTGAGATGTTGCTACCTTAGCTCGTGCTCGCTTTCACTAACTCCTTTCCCTTCCACCAATTCTAGACAACTGGTCCAACTATATTTCTTTGTTCCGTCTGTGGGGAAGGATTTCGGTCGTCGTACGTGACACCCTCCTCCAACAGTCGAGTGAAGGTTTTACCCTTCGGGATGTGGTGCGCTTCGAAGCACTGAACTGTAACTTTCTAGGCTGTCACACAAGCACTGTAGAGTAGAGATAGAGTTGACGCAGGGAATGATGACGGAGTTCGGCCGAAGGCTACGTCTCCGTGCGGTAAGACGCAACCTTTGAATCCACTATCTCTGAGTAAACAGTAGAGCTACTCTCGACAGGCCGAGGAGTGCCTCTTACTAGTAATCAAAGGTGGAGAAGGAGCCTAAAAACTAGAAAGCTCGGGGAGCTCTGGAAAACAAAAAGTAGGATTATGGTCTGGAAATTTGGATCCGGATTATTTCACAGGGTTGACTATTTATAGAGATTTGATTTATAGAGAATATTTTAGGAATATTCCCCAACATATTAGGGGTTTTGGTAAATACTCGGGAGGAGATTCACCAGGTCCCACTATTGCCTTCGTGGGCCCCAGGCAGGCTGCAGGTCCCACAGTCGTCTCTGTGGGCCCCAGGCAGGGCTGCAGGTTCCATAGTCACCTTCGTGGGTCCCAGGCAGGGCTGCGGGTCCCACAGTCATTTCCGTGGGTCCCCGGTAGGGCTGCGGGTTTCACTGTAGGGCTTTAGCCAAATTTTGCACCCACAGTTACCCCCTCCCAGCTAGGTAGGTACTAACCTAGCTGGTTGGGACTTTCTGATGCAAAAAATTGGTCGCTCGTCTGCCGACTTCTTGTTAGGGATTGATCGTCGCACCTGCTGACCCTCTGTCAGGGGCCTACTGTTGCGCCCTCTGACCTCCTGCCAGGGGCCGATTGGGTGTGCGTTTGTCAACCCGTTGCGCAGGGACAACAGTTGCTCCCGCCGACCCCCTGCCAGGGGCCGGTCGGGTGTGCGTCTGTCGATCCATTGCGCGTGACCGACTGTTGTCTGTCTGTTGAGGTCAGGGGCCGACCCGTTGCGCGGGGATGACCGTTGCGCTAGCCGACACCCTGTAGGTGCCGGCTTGGTATGCGTCTGCCGACCCATTGCGCGGAGCTGGCCGTCGTCTGTCTACCGACCCCCTGTCAGGGGCCGGTCGTTGTGCCCGTCGACCCCCTGCAAAGGGCCGACCGAGTGTGCGTCTGCCGACTTATTGCGCGGGGCCGACCGTCGTCTGTCTGTCTACGCTCTGTCAGGGGCCAACCGTTACGCCCGTCAACCCCTTGCCAGGGGCCGGCCGGGTGTGCGTCTGCCGACCCGTTGCGTGGGGCCGACTGTTGCGTCCGGCGATCCCCTGCCAGGGGCCGGCCAGGTGTGCGTCTACTGACCCGTTGCGCGGGGCCGACCATTGTCTGTCTGTCGACCCGTTACCAGGGGCCGGCCGCGTGTGCGTCTGCCGACTTGTTGCGCGGGGCTGACCGTTGCGTCCGCCGATCCCCTGGCAGGGGCCGGCCAGGTATGCGTCTACTGACCCGTTGTGCGGGGCCGACCATCGTCTGTCTGTCAACCCGTTGTCAGGGGCTGACCCTTGTGCCTGCCGACCTCCTATCAGGGGTCAGTCGAGTATGCGTCGCCGACCCCGTTGCGAGGGGCCGACCCTTGTTTGTATGGTAGTTATCCCCTTCCAGCGACGTAGGTGTTAACCTAGCTTGCTGGGACTTCTAGGTGCAGGTGGGCGGTTGTCGCTGGTGAATACTTGACATCGAGTGGAAGAGCAGGAGGGTGCGTGGTGGGGGTCACTTTTCGTGCACAGGGACCAGGGGGGTTTGTGCAGAGGGGCCAGGGGAGGGTCAGTTTTCGTGCATAGGGGCAGTCGGTTTTCGTGCACAGGGCCAGGGGGGATCTTGTTCTATGCACAGGTTCCACAAAAGGGGAGGGGTTTGTTTGATGCAAAACATCAAGGTGGGGTCGGTTTAGAAGTAAGGCCCAGGGGAGGGGGGTCGGTCTTTGGTTTCAGGGGAGGGGGGGTCGGGTAATAAGTAGAAGGGCAGGTGGGGTCGGGTAGAAAGTAAGGGGGTCGTTTTTGGTTTAAGGGGGGGGGGGGGGGGGGGGGGTTGGATCAGGGAGGGGGTCGATTTAAAAAAAAAAAGGGGGGGGGGTCGGTTTTGGGGCTTCCCAAAAATCGACCCCCCAAAATCTCATTTAACGGGGTGGCCAGGTGTGGGGAGACGGCGCAGCAGCGAGGCTGGCACGGAGCAGGGGAGGAGGCGAGGCGGCTGCGATCGGGCGGAGTTCGGCGCCGGTTGGGGGGGTGCTGGTCGCGGGCGCTGGACGAGCGGAGGGAGTCGGCGCAGCAGCGAGGCGGCCGAGGGCGCATGGGAGGATGCGAGGCGGCTGCGGTCAGGCGGAGCTGGGCACCTGTCGGGGGGGGGGGGTCGTGTTTTGTGTAGCAATTCGGGCGGCAAGGGGGGGGGGGCGGGTTTGAAGTAGTCGGCAAGGGGGAGGGGGGTCGGGTTTGGAGTAGCCGGCAGGGGGGGTCGGGTGAGCTGTCGTTGCGAGATCAGATCTAAAGGGGGCTGTTGCTGCATTTGGACCGAAGTCGAATGAGACGGAGGAGCAGCTGCTGCCGGAGTTGAGATTGGCTGGGTCTTTACCGGCCGATCGGAGGGAAGTGGGGAGGAGGCCGCGTCCTTCGCTGCTGAGTGTTGCCCCTGTGTTTGTGCTCCTTGAGAGTCGATCGGGAGAGATGAGGAAGATCTGCTGGTCAATCTTTAAGAGAGAGCCACTAGATCAAATACTACTTTGATGGGTGTAAGTCCTAGCCGTTGATGATGATGTTTGGTGTTTGGTGGTGTGGAGGATGATCGGATAGCAATTTTGGACATGACTTCCTCACGTGAAGGTGTCAGATAGAACTAGTTTTTGGTACTTCGTCTCATTCAAGTCAAGGTTATACGAAATAATATTCAGCCAACTAAATGGCTGACCATTTTGGAAGAATGCCATTCCATCCTCAATGGATGGCAGTTTCTGATTGGATACCACTCCAATTGAGTTGTAGACTTTCCTCTCTTAAGTTGGAGACCTTCCTCTAAATAAAAATTATGGCTTCGGACTTGTCTTCAAATCAAGGTTCTAAAAAGTGCTAGTCGCTAGTTGGACGGTGGGGGGCCGCCTAGCGCCTAGGCAGGGCCTATGCGGTGCCTAGGCGTTTTGCCTTTTTTAAAATTTTTTTAATTATTTTTTTGATATTATATAATATATATATGTTTAAAAATTAATATAAGTTCAAGATTATCCCAAACCATTATTTTAAAGAACAAGTATATAACCATAATTCAAGATTGAGTGATTAACAAGAACAAAAGCAAACATGGTCCGCCTGGCCAGCCTCAGTCCGCCTAGGCGGCCGCTTTGCCCCGCCTAGCTCCGCCTGAGAGTTTGGCCACTTTTCTGGAGCGCCTAGGGCCTAGGCGAGGCGGTGGGGGGCCGCCTGGGCCACTTTTTAGAACACTGCTTCAAATGCCGAAGCGGAAGCTTCAAGCTGGTTGAATGCCTAGGCGAAGGTTGCCTCTGGCAGTATCGACGTCTCGGGCTTCGTCATATGCCGAGGCGACAAAGCCTGCCTTGAACTTTGTCTTCGAATGCCGAGGCGGAGGTCGCCTCAGGCTGAGACGGTGTCAACGTCTCGGGCTTCGTCAGGTGCCGAGGTGGCGAAGCCTGCCTCAAACTTTGTCGTTGAATGACAAGGCGAAGGTTGCCTCAGGTCGAGACAGTGTCGATGCCTCGAGCTTCGTCATGTGCCAAGGCGACGAAGCTTGCCTCGAACTTTGTCTTCGAATGCCGAGGCAAAGGTCACCTCGGGCCGAGACGGTGTCGACGTCTCGGGCTTCGTTAGGTGCCGAGGCGGCGAAGCCTGCCTCAAACTTTGTCTTCAAATGCCAAGGCTATCACCTTGGGCCGAGACGATGTTACCGTCTCGGGTTTTGTCTGGTGCCGAGGCGGCGAAGCCTGCCTCGAACTTTGCTTTTTGAATGCCAAGGCGAAGGTCGCCTCGGGCCGAGACAGTGCCTACGTCACAGGCTTTCCGAGACGGTGAAGCCTGCCTCAGACTTTGTCTTCAAATGCCGAGGCAGAGGTCACCTCGGGTTGAGACGGCATCGACGTTTGGGGCTTTGTCAGGTGCCGAGGCGGCGAAGCCTGCCTCAGACTTTGTCTTCGAATGCCGAGGCGGAGGTCACCTCGGGCCAAGTTGACGTCTTGGGCTTCATCAGGTGCCAAGGCTACAAAGCCTGCCTCGGACTGTCTTCGAATGCCGAGGCGAAGGTCGCCGCGGGCCGAGACGGTGCCGATGTCTCCGACTTCGTGAGGTGCCGAGGCGGCGAAGCTTGCCTCGGACTTTGTCTTCGAATGCCGAGGCGAAGATCGCCTCGGGCCGAGACTGTGCCGACTTCTTGGGCTTCGTCAGGTGCTGAGGCAGCGAAGCCTGTCTCGGACTTTGTCTTTGAATGCTGAGGCGAAGGTCGCCTCGGGCCGAGACGGTGCCGACGTCTCGGGCTTCGTCGTGTCGAGGCGGCGAAGCCTGCCTCGGACTTTGTCTTTCAATGCCAAGGAGAAGGTCGCCTCGGGCCAAGACGGTGTCGACGTCTCGGGCTTCCTCAGGTATCGAGGCGGCGAAGCCTGCCTCGGGCTTTATCTTCGAATGCCGAGGCGAAGGTTGCCTCGGGATGAGATGGTGCCGATGTCTCCGGCTTCGTCAGGTGCCCAGGCGGCAAAGCCTGCCTCAGACTGTCTTCGAATACCGAGGCGGAGGTCACTTCAGGCCGAGACGTCGCCGACTTCTCGGGCTTCGTCAGGTGCCGAGGCGGCGAAGCCTGCCTCGGACTTTGGACTTTGTCTTTGAATGCCGAGGCAGAGGTTGCCTCGGGCCAAGACAGTGCCGATGTCTCGGGTTTTGCTTTCGAATGCCAAGGCTGTCACCTTGGGCCGAGACGATGTCTCCGTCTCGGGCTTTGTCTGGTGCCGAGGTGGTGGAGCTTGCCTCGGATTTTGCTTTCAAATACCAAGGCTGTCACCTTGGGCCGAGACGATGTCGTCGTCTCGAGCTTTGTCAGTTGCCAAGGCGATAGAGCCTGCCTCGGGCTTTGCTTTCGAATGCCACTGTCACCTTAGGCAGAGACGATGTCGCCGTCTCCGGCTTTGTCAGATGCCGAGGCGGTAGAGCCTGCCTCGAGGCTTTGCTTTCGAATGCCAAGGCTGTCACCTTGGGCCGAGACGATGTCACCGTCTTGGGCTTTGTCTATTGCCGAGGCGGTGGAGCCTGCCTCAGGCTTTGCTTTCGAATGCCAAGGCTGTCACCTTGGGCCGAGACGATATCACTGTCTCGTGCTTTGTCTTTAAATGTCAAGGGCAGGGCCTTGGGCTTGTTGATAGATGGTGGTTAGACTTCGGAGTACTCAGCGTGGCGATTTTGTATCAGTTGGACTTAAGCGAAGCGTCGTTTCAGTCGAACCTACGTCGGGACGCGTAGCTTTGTACTGTTGTAGGTTAGTCGGCCGTGTCGCAACCCGAACCGAACTAACTGTGGCGAGGCACTAGTTCATATGCCCTTATGTGACAACGAGAGCATATGCGGCGCCAATGATTCAGAGTACTCAACGTAGCGCCCTTGTATCGATTGAACTTAGGCGAAGCGCCGTTTCAGTCGAACTTACGTATCGGGACACGTAGCTTTGTACCGTTACAGGTTAGTCCGCATTAGTGCATGTGTCCTAACGTGACAACGGGAGCATGTGCGACGCCAATGATTCAGAGTACTCAGCGTGGCACCTTGTATCGATTGGACTTAGGCGAAGCACCATTTCAGTCGAACCTCGTATCGGAGTCACGTAGCTTTGTACCGTTGCAGGTTAGTCGGTCGTGTCGCAACACAAATCGAACTAACTATGGCGAAGCACTAGTGCATGTGTCCTTACGTATTAACTAAAGCATGTGCGACGCCAATGATTCTGAGTAGCGCCCTTGTATCGGTTGAACTTAGGCAAAGCGTCATTTCAGTCGAACCTACGTATCCAGACACGTAGCTTTGTACCGTTGCAGGTTAGTCGGCCATGTCGCAACGCGAACCGAACTAACTATGGCGAGGCATTAGTTCATGTGTCCTTACGTGACAATGGGAGCATGTGCGACACTAATGATTCGGAGTACTCAACGTAGCGCCCTTGTATCGGTTGGACTTAGACGGAGCGCCGCATCAGTCGAACCTACGTATCGGGGCAGGTAGCTTTGTACCGTTGCAGGTTAGTCGGCCATGTCGCAACACGAACCGAACTAACTGTGGCGAGGCACTAGTGCATGTGTTCTTACGTGACAACGGGAGCATGTGCGACGACAATAATTCTAAGTACTCAGCGTGGCACCCTTGTATCGGTTGGACTTAGGCAAAGCACCGTTTCAGTCGAACGTACGTATCGAGGTCACGTAGCTTTGTACCGCTGCAGGTTAGTCGGCCGTGTCGCAACGCGAACCGAATTAATTGTGGCGTTGAGTAGAAGTTGAGACAGAATTTGAAGCAGCTGTTATTTCATTAATAACTCGGGACATGTTACATCGTGGATTTTAGATGAGTGACCTTCCAAGTTATTGATAGTTGGCGACCTTCTATTCTGATCGGTCAATGGGCTGCTTCCCTTTGGTGTCCGTGGTTTTCTGAGGCTCTGCGGGTCCATCGCCTGCCTGCCTCGGCCTCTTGGAGACTATTTTCTTCAGTCTGAGTGTTGTGAGCTTGAGTTATTGGTCTCGTTGGCTCCTTATCAGAAAGACACTTCTTGAGGTCACGTTTCTTGCGAGCGACTTGATCATCCTCATCCTCGATCTCCTGCTGGGTTCGATTGAAGAGTACTCCAAGCGAGGCAGGAGGATTGCGGATGAGGTTGTTGTAGATATGGAGGTCAAAGCGTAGGGCGTTCTGGAATGCCAGTATAACGGCTTCATCGTCGAGTTGATGCCCTGAGAGCGTTGCATGTTCGTTCCGGAATCTCCGAGGGTTTCATTCGATCTCTTCCTGAGCCGGTAGAGGGAGTCTAGCTTCTTCTCCGGCTTGAGGTTCAGCCGATAGTGTTGAACGAAGAGGTCTGCTAGATCCCAAACCAACTCACAGAGCTGGTTGGGAGGTTGTGATACCAATTGAGCGACATGTCGTCCAAACTACCAGCAAAGGTGCGACATAGAACCTGGTTGTCGTTATCATGTGGCGTTAAAGCTTGCTTGAAGGCGAGGACATGCAGTGCCGAATCTCCTATTAGATAGTTGAACCTGGGGAGAATGGGGGCTCTCTAGCTTCGAGGAAACTGGGCTTGAAGAATCTGCCAATGAAGTGGCCTTTTGAAGGCATGATTGTTCCGACGATCACCTCGTTGGTCGAAGAGGCGTCTCGGAGGAAAAGGAAGCAGAGAGGGCGTCGGAGTCCCTCTCGTCGTCCGATGCCCAGCTGGGGTTCAGTCGTCGTTGTAATGTTACCGAACTATGGAGTGGCGACCATCGTTCCAAACATCCCTTACGATGCGGGGATCGGGGGATGACTCGGAGCCGAGAGACTCAGGATAGCGAGCTACTCATTGAGACGTTCCCAGACTATTGGCTTGGGAGGAATAGGCAAGGGTCTTCTCAAGAGGGATTCGAGGGACCGTCGAGGGATGTCTACTGCGGATCGTCTGGAAGGAGCGGAAGATTGGTCGATCTACAGGCGGACGTTTACTCCATCATTGATGCCGGCGGCTGACCGCGGAATGTTGACTTCTGCATTGACGGCGGATTGTCAGAGAGAGTCTCTATCGAGCATGAAAGCGGCATTTTGCCTCATAAAAGTGAGGAGTTGGAAGTCCTGTGATCTGGTATGTCGCTTGAGGGCCGGCGACGGGTGAGACGTGCGCTTTCCTGGAGCGCTGCGAAGTTGGGCCGGTAAGATGAGGCAACTGCTGAGGTTGAGCCTGGGCAGCGTGATCAACCGACGGGCGACTCCTTGAATTAACAGCGAATTGTTGTTCTTGGTGTTGGTTCATCACGAACCGACGACTCATTGAGCGAGTCGTTGAATGCTGAACGTCTGGGTGCACCTACTTTTCTCCAGCTAGTCCATCGGTGTCTTCGCCATTTAGGTGTAGCGATGGAGACAAATGGATTGCTCGTGTAATTGGTAGCTGCTACCGAAGGAGATGGGAAGCTTGGAAGTTGCAAGTTGATAGGATCGAATCCCACAAACGGCGCCAAACTGTGGGGGAGGATTTCGGTCGTTGTACGTGACCCTCCTCCAACAGTCGAGTGAAGGTTTTACCCTTCGGGATGTGGCGCGCTTCGAAGTTGCTGAATTGTAACTTGCTAGGCTGTCACACAAGCACTGTAGAGTAGAGAGAGAATTGACGCAGGGAGTGATGACGGAGTTCGGCCGAAGCCTACGTCTTCGTGCGGTAAGACGCAACTTTTGGATCCACTATCTCTAAGTAAACACTAGAGCTACTCTCGACAGGCCGAGGAGTGCTTCTTACAACTAATCAGATGGTGGAGAAGGAATCTGAAAACCAGAAAGCTCGGGGAGCTCTGGAAAACAGAAAGTAGGATTATGGTCTGGAAATTTGGATCTGGATTATTTCACAGGGTTGGCTATTTATAGAGATTTGGTTTATGGAGAATATTCTAGGAATATTCCCTAGCATATCATGGGTTTTGGTAAATACCCGGGAGGGGATTCACCAGGTCCCACTGTTGCCTTCATGGGCCCCAGGCAATGCTACGGGTCCCACAGTCGTCTCTGTGGGCCCAGGCAGGGCTGTGGGTCCCACAGTCGCCTTCGTGGGTCCCAAGTAGGGCTGCGGGTACCACAGTCGTTTCCGTGGGTCCTTGACAGGGCTACGGGTCTCACTGTAGGGCGTTAACCAAATTTTGCACCCACGCCGTCCTCTTCTGAAATTCCTTACTGTCCCTTTGTACTATATAAGCTCTCTGAATCACTTCTTCATATGTCCTCAACTTCAGATAACATGTCGATTTTTTGATCTGAATTTGGATTTGATTGTATTACGAGAGCTAGTGATGTGAGCGCAATTGCATTTCTGGGACGGCACGTAAACCTTGCCAAGTCATCCAAAATGGATGGCAGTGAGGTTGTGGATAATAGAATGTGTTTTCCTGGCCCATTCTTGTTGATTATTCACAAACTATGTCTCTTTCATTAAATTTGCTTCACCTTTCTAGTTGGTTGAAAGAGAAAGATGGACACTTCTATTTTGCTGTGATTTTTTTACGGTTTGGAATTCTGTCCTTTGGGGGGTATCCATGAAAGGGCAAATCTGGAAGTATCTTTTAATTTGCTTGGAGGAAGCTCAGAAAGGGATCAAAAGGGTGTCAAATATATAGAATGATTTGGATAAAAATTAGAGCTTTACAATCTAAGTTTTTTTATTGCCCATGTGGGAGCAGGGGCTCTTAGACCTATATTGTGTGTGAGAATAGGATTTATTGTCTCCATACAAGAGCTAAAAAGTGGAGTGTGTTCTAAGAGACTTTTGTATGAAGTTTGGGAAGTAATTGCTATTATTTTGCAAGCTTTCTCTCTGTGTACTATAGGTACTGTCTTGTTCTCTTTTTTTCACTGTTCTTGCATTCCCTAAATGTTAGTTGATAACAATTGGATTCACATGTTGTATATATTCCTTTGATTTTTTATATCAAGCCTTTTTTTTTATTGATCAGGTACTACTGATGGACAAACAAAAGTCGTTCGAGAAGGGGACAATGGTGTAGCTTATTCATGGAATTCAAGGGAGCAGAGGTGGGATAAAGTATGTGCCACTATATATGACCTTAACCTTTTTTTACTACATTTGTTTAGTTTTGTTATTTTTTTTATTATGCGTTCCAACAGCTCTTGAACACGTTATGTTGCCTGCTCGTTTGTAATTCATTTTTCCTTTCTGATCTTTCATTGTACGATTGTAATAATGGAATTGTTTCTTGATGCAAAAGAAACTTCTGCTCAAGGGTACGAACCCTATGGTCGGTGATTAGAAATGATCGAGTTCTCAGTAATCCTAATTACCATGTGTCCACACATGTGGACACGGGTGTCGGTGTCCACTCGTGTGGACACGGCACTGGGGCTAAGTGGTAAGTGCCCACGAATCATAGGTTTTGGCATACTTGATCGAGTTCTCAGTAATCTAGTAGGCCAAAATGATTTTATTTTAGTATGGTTAATTTGACCCCGCATGTGTTTTCTAGTAATCATGTTGACTTTTCCTTTTCCAAGGATCTTGTTGTTTGCCCATTAGCATCTAGAGGAGGAGCTTACCTAAAAGATGAGAATGGGAGGTAGTGAGTGAAGGGGGAGGGGAGAGCAACTTTGCTTATTCTGTTGCTCGTATCTGCTAGATTTTTGTTGGTCGTGTGAGGTTTATCTTTTGGAAGCTAGTAGATTTGGGTTGTGTTTTGTGGGACAACTTCGCTTTTTTGCCTGGTTAAGACCTTTGCTATCCATGCTTAATCTGGTCTTCTTTTTAAATTAGCATGTTGGGGGTCAGGTATCTTTCTACTCCCTTATTGACTTATTGTACATGTTCTTTTAGTGCAACTGCCAACTGCATCTCCTTAAGAAAACATCCCATGACCTTAATAGCTCATTTGTTATATGTCTGTCTATCTCTTATGCTGTGGTGGAATCGTGGAAGTCACCTTGGTTCATGGGTTGTCATATAAAATGAATTCCTTTGGTTTATGATTTATGTATATTTGAATTTTCAGAGTTTAATTTGGTTAATTTTGTTTCATTTTTCCTTCTCTTTCTCAACTGAACAATTACTCATTTCCTATTAGATTGGTGAAGTTGTTGATGGTCCTGGAGATAGCTCAAATAATCCTCTTCTTGATGGAACTCGATATGATCATGGTAGGCTTCTGTATAGTTTGTCTATACCACACCACTTTACATTTTCATATTTTCTGACCCTTTCCTATTCTTATACAATAGTTTTTGATGTTGACATTGGAGATGGTGAGCCCATTCGTAAATTACCATACAACCGAGGAGGTATCAGTTAATATCATATTTTATACCTTCACTTCTGCATGTATCATTTGAAACTTCAACAAGTTGTATTTTTAATCAGATTTTATGGAGACCCTGCTTCAAATTATATGTATAATATTTATGTCCTGTCATTCTAACTTATCTGACCAATGCTAAGCTGCAGTATCTATATACTGGTGACTTTTCTTCACTAGAAAGCTGTATTGAGTGTGTCCTGCCATCCTAACTAGTATCGTATAGTGGTCTTTTTGGTTAATCGAATTATCATTCATGGTCTCGTTTAGTGGTCTTTTTTGTTAATCGAATTAGTCTTTTTTGTTAATCGAATTATCATCCATGGTTTAATTTCACCCAGAATTGGAAAACTTCTATCTTTGGAAATAAGTAAACATCTTTATTTTTAAAGTTTTGAAGATAAAAGGATTACTCCCTCCTAGAATCTCTTGGGAGCATCTTTTGGTAGTCACGGAGCATCTTTTGGTAGTCAGGAGCCCAAATTCTATTAGAAAAATGGTTCTCGAAACGGAGGGATTTCAACCTCTGAGTTTTTGAACAACAATTTTTTAAGCAAGCCAGATCCATGACATTAATGAAGAGGAGTAACCACCGCACAAAAGTTCTGATCATTTTGAAGATAAAAGGTTCGCCGGTTCCCGGTCCGGACCGGCCGGTCCGGTCCGGTTCTGACAACATTGCATGTGATATGGTTCAAGTGCTGATTTCAGTTAGGCTGTGTTCTTTTCCTGGGAATTAGAATTCCCAGGACTCGGGCCTATTCTTATATTCTTTTCATAGAACCACCAGGGATCCAGGGAATCTGGGACTACATTTGGTTTTGTATACAGGTGCATGCTGTCACCATAAGGATGGGGGAGGTACAGTGGAATTTACAAATCTTACGTGATTGGTTGAGAAATGAAATCCCACAAACATTGGGTTTTCATTTCTTAGGGAACAAGCAAACGTACAGGGTGTGTTATGGAAAGAACATGGGAATGGGCCCATTTCCTGTGAATTCCAATTTGCCAGGAAAAGAACACATTCTTAAAGGTTTTTGAAGCTAATATCGTGAGATGCAAGAGCAAATAGGGTTGAATTCAATTATTTGTCATGAGTTTTTTTTCTTCTTTACTCAAGACTTTAGTATTCCAACATATCTTTTACTATTTTTACTCTTATTTCAGTCTATTGGAGCCTTTAGGGAGTTCTGTTAATTTATAAGACGAGAGGGACTTGGTTGATTTTTAAGAGAATTCTGAAGGAAAAAAAACCGATTGCTTTAGTCCTTCCCTTAATTAAAAGTGAGGAAGGTACCCGGTGCCAAGTTACAATAGGTGGATTTTGCCTTGCCATCAACTTCGTGGGTTTGGGTTGTGAACCGCACGGGTCGAGGGTAACACTTCTTGTCCTTGTATGATTCTCTATTGCTCTAGTGGATTTGCTCGCGCATCCGACCTAGGTTTGGCCTTGTTTTTCCCTATTGGGTTACCACGTAAAATTATCGTGGGCCCTTTATGTTTATTACACTTGGATGGTTTAAGGGTATTACGTTGTATGGATCTACCCATCCCATGGACAAGCAAGGATAAACCTTGTATGCTTTATACCTATAGCAAGAGACTTGTGAGAAAGGTCTTTGTTATTCTATGCGACCACCAGTGTAATCAAGGCATGGAGCCTAGGTGGTGTATATATATATATATATATATATATATATATATATATATATATAGGGGCATGCTATAATGCGGCATGGGGTAAGTGCGGCACCGCACCATAGTCGTCTGATGCACCGCTGCATGCATGTGATGCACACAGCGGGTGCATCAAACGGCTGTGGTGCGGTGTCGCACGTACCGCATGCCGCATTATAGCATTTATATATATATATATATATATATATATATATATTCTTCCTATAAAATTTTATCTTATTCGTTTATACATACAAAAATATTTCAAAGGATATAAAAAGATATTTTTTAAAGTGCTCAATAAGATGGAATTATTAAATATGTAAACACAAACCCAAATAAATATTGTTAATGTAATCATCAGCCTATGTTTCTTCATCTGGATATTGGGAGTTATTTAGATTGTTCTTGAAGTGTTTGTGGTTGTGAGCTTCTTATTCCCTTTTGTCATTGCCCTTGTATCCAATAGCCTCCACAATAAGATCCCATATTAAACCATCATCATAAACATGGTCCCGAAGCTGTTGCATTTTCCTAGTAAAACTATCCCAAAAAACAAGGAAAACTGCCCAGGCGTTCTAGGCAGTATGCCTAGGAAACACCACCCGACCAGGGGGTGCCTAAGTGCTAGGGGCTCCAAAACGCTTTGGTTCCACTTTGACTACACTGGTGACCACCAAGTGTTTGTTTAATTGCCCAAGAGAATTGGTTCCGCTTGTAAATTATTTGTTTGTTGTTGTACGATTGAATTTGGTCCCTTCTTAGGGATATAGGGTATTTCAGAATTATCATTTGGTATCATTGCATTAATTAGATTAGGTACCCCGAGCATAATTTAATTCACAATGAGCAACATAAATATAGGTTTGTTCGTCGATCGAAGCTCGGAGACGGTTGATGGATAGCTAATAGAAAAACGACATCGAAATACCAAAAAAACGGAAAGCACGCTAGGGTAAAACGGTCATTTTTTCCATGAGGCAAAACAATCAAAATGTTCGACCTGACGTGCATCACGTAGGTTAGAGCCAAACATTCTTCGGTCTTGATTCTCTCAGGGAGAGCAAGTTGGTGTTCTGCCTTTATCGATTGGTGGCATGTGTTGTTGACAACCACATGGCCAGTGAGAAATATGAAGAGTTTCTCAATGGTCATTCTTGTGGCCTTGGCTTGTTTCGTTTTTTGTTGCCACGTCTCAACGAACGGCCTAAAGGCATGTGCGAAAGGATTTATTTCCTTGTGTGTGACACTCTTGGGCTCAAATCCTACTGATTGCATCACAAATCTTGTGGCTCTACCAGATAAGATAATTATTCCCACCAGACTTGAATGGATCGTGAAGTTCCTCATAATAAGTCATTGGGTTCTATCGGTTATGTCATTGATCCATCCGTCACCGATCGAGGGCCCCTTGGGTCGTGGCCCTCTTGCCACATCAGGAAAAACGTCAAAAAACATGTTTGAAATGTGTTCGATGGCGTGCCAAAGATAAAATTATTAGACGGTTGGTCTCCTGAACTTTTTTTTCCCAGGTGTGAGGATAAGGAGAGCAATCTATCCATGTGAGGAATGATTCGACTTTGAATTCTATATCTTGCGATTGTCTGGAAGCAATTTCCAATAAGGTTATGATGCCTCAAATTTAGAGGACTTTTCTAGCCTAAGAGCTAATTACCTAGGGAAAAGGAAGTGCGTTGAAAGTTAAGGCATTGCTAGAAAGGAAATTATTTGTAGATATAATACCAATGCTTGCAAAATAAAGAAAAGGTAAAGGATAAGTGTATGAAATGTCAATCGAAAGACAAGTGCATGTAATTTGTACTAAAACTAAAAATATTGAGGCGAAATGAAAGTTTTATAGAAATTATAGATGTTACATGGTGAGTGAAGTCATTGAAATGGAAAGCCTAGTACTAAAAATTGAAATCTGTTTGCAGAAAGTAAAGATTACTTGAAAAGTAAAGGGTCAGCCTCGGTCGATTGCAAAAAGGAAATGTTATAGCTATATGACTGAAAGGAAAGCGGCAATGCCGATTGCATAATGGAAAAATTACACTGAAATTGATAATGGCATAGAAGAGTTGCGCCATTGTTGTTTGAATGTTGGATTTGAGGACTTTCTTCTGTCAGTTTTTTGTCCTATCATAGGCTCCAAGAGTCATTACACAGTTATTCTCCCACAGCTACGGCTCTACCTTAGGCAGTTCCTACAACTCCTGAGACATGGGTCCTCAACTTTGGTTGACCACGTAGTCCACTGGGTCAGTCATGCACAACCATCCGCTAATTGTAGGGGTGTGCATGCGCTCATGGGTTTAACTGACAATCGACCATGTGGTGGTCCTATATTAGTTCAAATCTGTTTTGTCAGGATCACCGTGCGACTTTGATATTCCCCAATCAGCCAATTGACCTATGTATTTGCTATTCTATGATACAATTCGCCATAAGGATGAACTCTATTAGTCATTGTATTTGTATGATCAAAACCTCTATGGGGGACCATTTTATGGTGGAAACAATTATACCTGCAACAATCTTTTACATACTTCGGCAGTATTTGCTCTGATTACATTTCAAATTGAGAGAAGATTAATTCTCAGTGGGTCATGGTTGAGGTGTTGCTCAAAAACTTGCGAATCGGATCAATAACTCTGTCGAGTCGACCTACTCGACTGAATTCCGGGTCGACTCATGATGAAACGTGGTATGATCAACTTGTCTGAGTAACTAGCACAACTCAAGCGATCCAATATAGTAACTCGACTCGATCGAGAGAAACGTATACAAAGGTAAAAATATTTGACTTTCGAAACCCCGAGTGATTGCATTTTTGCAACCAAGATGGATAAAAACCATAGAAGAAGAAGAAGAAGAGAAAGACCCACCACTTTCTCACTCTTTTTCTTGTTGTTGCCTTCGGGTCCTCAACGACCACTCGAGAGCGTGCGCCACTGCAGTTTCATCATCGTTGTCTTCAATGTATTCATGTTGTTTGTCGTCGCCCAATGCAGTGCCCCAGGCATGTTTGTTACTCTATCTCAGAATCACCACCCTTTTATAGCCCGACCGGAATCTACTGAAATCATGGACCTTAAGATACCATGTGCCCCATTAAGATAACTAAGGTTTTTAACTTGTTAACTCAAAATCCCATCCTAAACACATTACTCTTTTTTTTTTTTTTTTGAGAATTCCTCCCCGAGATGGAGAGGATAGGGTTGAGCATACCCCAAGCTTTATTAAAATAGCAAAAGGAAGTTACAAAAGATCAAGAACTAAACACATTACTCTTAAAGATGAAAACTTATAACGTATACCCACCACCCTCTTAAATCCATTAATCCGACAAACCAAATTAATCCAAACGTGCCTTTTTTTATTTAATTCTAAACATAAGTTTCCAATCCAATCTGACCAACAGACTTACCACCATTGAATAAAATGCCTGTAAATTTCCTAGGAAATGAATGAAATATGTCCTTTTTTTAAAGTTCCGACATAGAAATCGTTCGAAATTTCCATACCAAATTTTTGTTCGACATCAACCAAAATGACTGATAGTTGATCGAAATTCGACATTCCATCTTTTTGGGGGGGATAATTCCATTGAAAATTTTCATCCTCTTTAGAAAAAGGAATCTTTTTCCTCCATCTTATCTTTTCATAATAGTCTGATATTTGATCAAATTTTCATTGATTGCTTGATTCCTTTCATGGTCATTCTTTCGACAAATTTTCACTAAAATGTCTCCTTAAAAAGTACAAAATTTACATCCAAATCAAAATCTGACAAAATCGTTTTTTGACCGACCGAAATCGACATAGAAATCAACATTTAAAACCTTGCTTGCCACCAGCAAGCTCGCCCAGCCATATTTTGAGTTTTATTAGTCCATTTTTCTCAAATTTGGAGTCTGTTTGATTCTTATGAAATGCCAAGGGAACTAAATCATATTAAGAAGAGTAAGGATGAGAATATTGGGAGAGGAATATGGTGCTTGTCCCAATAGTGGCATGAATATTATGCACAAAGTCCATTTCTTGTAGCTAAAGTTTTCATGAGAGTCAGGGGATGGATGGAATCTTGGCCATATAGCTGTTTGGCAAGTCTTAGAGCGCCGCTTTTGAGGTGTTGTTGGATGTACAAGTGTCGGGCGCGCGCACACACACACAGAGTAGTTTATTTCGAGATACTCAACCCGATAAACTTTCCAAGTCGAGTTTTCGGCTTTTTGAACCATGGGTTGAAGTTTCATTTCGAATTTGTTTGCAAGATTCAACCAATTATATCAAAGAAGCACTTAGTCATGGTCATTGCATTTCTTCCAATTTCTCCTGTAAAGGAATTGGCATTTGTGAGATATGTTCTCCTACAATGCAAATAATTAGCTTACTTTGAACTTCATTCGAATTTGTCGTCAAGCACTTTCATTGATTGCTTGATTCCTTTCATGGAATCAAATGTCGACAAATTTCCTACGAACTGACTGAAATATGTCTTTTCCGTAAGTTCCAATATAGATATCGTCCGAATTTCCATTGTTCCAAATTTCGGTTCGACATCATGAAATGTCGGCCAAAATTACCAACTTTGATCGAAATTCGACATTCTGTATTTGTTCATATAAATGTACTGAAAAATTCCATCGTTTTAAGCAAACGTTTCCATCTTTTTTTATTAAAAATTCTCACCTTTTCATTTTTTTCGTTACAAACCGTTATTTGTCTGACTTTTTATCAAAATAGACCGAAATTTGACTGGAATCCCACAAATTTCCCCCGAAATTATTCCTTCAAAAAAATATGAAATTATAGCGACTTTGACCAAAATTTGACAAATTTTCTTTTGTTTTAACCAAATGAAATCGACACGTAAAACCTTGATTCCGTGTACTGGTCAAGGTCTGATTTACCTCTATGTCAACGAAAAGATAAGAAAGCTCTACTGCAGTAATGTTTGACCTTTTCTTTGTGCTCTTTTCCAATATCTTCTGCTTTTTATTTAATAATCGTGTGGTAATTTTCTTTCCCTCTTCACTATTTATGACTGATTTATATGATGTATTTGTAGGTATTATGGTTGGAATAAGTTACTTGTTGGTTT
The DNA here is from genome assembly GCA_947650365.1 of Chamaelirium japonicum. NCBI lineage: Eukaryota > Viridiplantae > Streptophyta > Magnoliopsida > Liliales > Melanthiaceae > Chamaelirium > Chamaelirium japonicum. The sequence goes on from OX393550.1 coordinate 113,005,618, forward strand.
TCTTTTTGTTGTATGCTTCTGTTGCATGTCCATTGTATATATGATTTCTCATTTTCTCATGTATTGTTTATCTTCCAATCCATAATTCTATGAGCGCTTCGTTTTTACAGATAACCCTTACATGACTGCTGACAAGTGGCTTCTCAAGGAGAATCTGCCCCTTTCTTATCGCCAACAAGTTGTAGAATTTATACTTCAAAACACTGGGCAGAGAGACTTTTTGCTCAATACATCATTTCGGGACCCATACACTGGGTGTAAGTATTGAGATTTTGTGATTTTCCAACTTTAGGATAACATACTATAGCTGCATTTTTTGACTTGTCTACTGCTAGTAAAATCCTTCTGCCGGTTACATTTCAGCTAGTGCCTATACACCTGGAGAACCCTCCTTTTCAGTAGGTATGTATTCCTATTTAGATAAATTTCCTCGATCAAAATTGTAGGTTAGCAAAGGAGTGGTTGATGCCTAACTTACAGAATCCCTCATACCCGTTAAATTTTACACTGAACTTCCAATACAGGACATTCAGTGTTTTAACTTTCTTTAGTTTCCCTTGTTTGCTTGTGTGGCAGGTAGTGCAAGAAAACCTACTTTCAAGCACATTCCGAAGGTTGCTCCTTTTCAACTATTACTAAAGATGTCATATTATATACTCCTCGAAAAAGATATATTACATTTGTTGTAATCTTTTCTATTCAAAAACCAGTATACTTATTTCATATATGCCTGCGTAGTTTAGAAAGACTTGTACTGAATTTTGCTTGTTAATTTTGTGCCAAGCTGGTAAGTGACTAGAGTTTGGTAGCTTGCTTCTTTAAAAACATTTTCATTTGAGTAGTTGTATAATCTCGATAGAATTTGGTGCTTCTACACAAATCCAAGTTTTAAACATATTCCAAATGTATTCCTCTAGTTTTTTCTTTTAATTCAGTAATGAATAAAGATATTGTACTTGCCCATTAGTAATCCTTACTATGTGGAACATTTTGTGCATACTTAGTTCATGTGTGCGTGAATAATCAGAAATAGTGGGAGTAAGTTTGAGATTCCCTTTTATGCCCAATCTGGTCATGGCTAGACTTCGCCAAAGTGCAAACCTTTATTGACCTGATAAAATTGTATCTACACAGTAGAATAGGACTATATATTTTATAATTTGTTGGCATACTTCAGAGTTATTACACTCGCTTTGAATTTTGTAACATCGGCATCTTCGTCATAGTCCGAGTCTTATCCCATCAAGATGGAGTCGACTATAGGGAAGATTGACAAGAATTTTCCGCTCAACTATTAATCAAACATTCAGCCCTCTAAGATTAATGCTGAGAACCCGACCTAGGCCACTTGGCAAGTTAAGAAATCATTGGCGTGTACGAACAATTCTTGGGTAAGGTTTGGTTATTCAAGGTAATATTGATTTGAAAACCATAGAAATCATTAGAATGATCTTTATCATTAGAACCTATAACATCAAATTAGTATATATGTAAGCAGTAATCCTATAAGAGATTATCGAAGCAAGTTTAACTTAGTGAAATCAAAATCCCAATCGAAGCAAGTTTATTCATCTTATAAATTCTAAATGAGCCAATAACTATCCCAAACAATAAATCATCAATCCAGAAAATATTCAATAGAACATGTCCGAAGTAAAGCTATCCACCAAAGCATTAAAAAAAAATTATCCACCAATTAATAAAAACAGATGGACCCCAGGTAACATATTTATTGAATCAGGCAATTAAATAAAAAAAGTGCAATTTCTAAAATTCACCAAGGAAAAGAAACAATCAAATCGGTTTGAAATCAATTCGTACCTTGATGGGGAAGCAAATTTATTCAGAAAAGAAAGAAGACATGATTTCAGATGGCATCCCACAATTCTTAAACAAAAAATTCAAAATTTAGAACTCCCTTCGAATCATAGAGGCTCTGCGTTCAGCATACCACATAGAAAATACAAAGATAGATTTTAAATAGGAATGGAAAATCGAGAACTACTACTTAATTGAAATCATGTCATCCCGTGTTGAAGAGGATTTGAAGAGGAGACCAAAGATTGGGTGGGTAACAAATAGGGGACGCGGGTTGAAGTACCTGAAGAGCTCCCTGTCATCCTAATCTGATACAGCCACCAACCACCTTCCTGTCCTCAGGCTATCCAGCCTTCCACGGGCACTATGCTCTGCTCTGCGACACACACAAAAAAGGAGTATATCAAAGAAAGAAAAGGAGATGAAAAAAAATACAGATGCGAAAAAAATTGAGAAATGCTATTTAGCCCAAAGGTTTTCTCGATTCCGCTCGGTACGACTGACGTGGCAGTGTACAACTGGTAGCTGAATTTCAGTAGCGACATTTCAATCTTTAACACCACCAGTTATACACTGCCTCGTTAGTCATACCGAGCGAAATCGCGAAAACCTTCGGGCTGAATAGCATTTCTCAAATAATTAGAGAAAGGACAAGAGAGATAAAAAAAACAAAATTTTATACTTGAAGAGCACCCTCTCACCTCAATTCGATACCCCACAGCCGTCGGCTAATTTCTCATCCTCATCCTGCTACCCACAGCCACTGTGCTCTGTTATACGACACATGAAAAAGAAGAAGAGGTGACCAAAGAAAGAAAAATAAAGAAATAGATGTGAAAGAAAAAAAATCAGAGAGGAAAAGATCTGGGCTAAGACCCCAATCAATGAAGAAAGAGAGGTTACAACATTAAAGGTAACCAAATCAAGGGAGAAATGAGAGGTTGCATAGCATGGTAGTAGAGCAAGCGAGAAAGGAGATCGTTCTCTCCTACGCGGGATGCTCCTTTGTCGCATGACCTCCACGTACGGGCTGATCCTCCCCTCCCCTCTGTGACCTGATCCTCTCTCTCTCTCTCTTTGTGGTGCAGGCTAAGCACCCTAAAGAGAGAAGCGGTGCGATGCAAGGGGTTTGAGAGATTCTGCGAAGAATAAAAAGAAACACAACCCTGTAACTTCCGCCGAATGTTCAACTAGGATGTTACAGTATATTTTTTTTAGAGAATGACTTCGTATGTCATATTTCGATTAGGTTTTAGGGAATTAATCCTAGTTGGAAAACGTGTGAACAATCATGTAAATACTAACTGTGTGCCCATTTTTTGGTAACAAAACCTTCCAAGGAATTATAAAAACGTTTTTTTACCTTCCTTCATCTATTTCTCCATTCCCCTTAATCCCACCCCTCTATCTCAACTCCATTCAATCTCAACCATTCTCCTCCCCCAAGTGAATCACTCTCACCCTAAACCTCCTTTAAATTCCCATCGTTGATTGTGGTGTCCCATTGTATCGCAGCCGCTACATCCTTCCCATGTTATAGTGTAATATATATATATATATATATATATATATATATATATATATATATATATATATATATATATATATATATATATATATATATATATATATATATATATTTATATAGGGAAAGGGTTTGGTGAACTTGATTTCACAAATGAATGGTGAAACATGGTTTATATTGCGCCATGTGTCTGCGGTGTGAGGGGTTTGAGAGATTCTGGGAAGAATAAAATGAAACACAATCCTGTAACTTCCGCCGAATGTTCAACTAGGATGTTATAGTAGATTTTTTTTAGAGAATGGCTTCGTATGTCATATTTCGATTAGGTTTTAGGGAATTAATCCTAGTCGGAAAACGTGTGAACAATCATGTAAATACTAACTGTGTGCCCATTTTTTTGTAACAAAACCTTCCAAGGAATTATAAAAACGTTTTTTTACCTTCCTTCGTCTATTTCTCCATTCCCCTTAATCCCACCCCTCTATCTCAACTCTATTCAATCTCAGTCATTCTCCTCCCCCAAGTGAATCACTCTCACCCTAAACCTCCTTTAAATTCTCATCGTCGATTGTGTTGTCCCATTGTATCGCAGCTACTACATCCTTCCCATGTTATAGTGTAATATATATATATATATATATATATATATATATATATATATATATATATATATATATATATATATATATATATATATACATATAGGGAAAGGGTTTGGTGAACTTGAGTTCACAAATGAATGGTGAAACATGGTTTATATTGCGCCATGTGTCCACTGAAAAGACATAAAGCAAGTAAGAGAGGATAAGCAATTAAGAGGGTTGAACATTGAAAAGATATAAAGCAAAAAGTAAAAGAGACTTGAATACTTCCTCAGGATACGCGGCAGCTTCTCCATTCGAGTTCACCATATATATATATATATATATATATATATATATATATATATATATATATATATATATATATATATATATATATATATATATATGGGGAGGGATACTCTTACTCATGGCCTCTTACTCATATAGTTACCTATGATCCGGGCCATCTATTAGATCCCGACGTACGGTTCGGATTAGATGAGTAGTTAAAGCAATGGTGTCCGCATTAAATGCGGGCTTTTAATACGGGCATGTGACTATATTTATTTATTTATTTATTTATTTCAACGTGACCTACCAGCTCATGCAACCAGGGTGTGATTGAATTTACATTTTTAAAGATTCAAAAAAGAGAAAATATGCAGAAACTTAAACCATTGGTCCTTGTCATCATTTACATAAACTTGTCCTGTCTCATGGAGGTTCATTTGTAACAAGTAAACCGTGGACCTAACTACATGATGGTGCAAAACTATGCACAACGGTGGATCATCTAGAGTCTCTTTTGGGAATCCATAAAATTTAAAGAATTCGGTGAATTCTTTAAATTTTATTAGCCCGGCAGAAGCAAAAACATTGACTTGATGACCCTGTTCCCTTGATGAAAAGCAGTCTAGTTTACCTACAATGCTATCGGCATGGTCAGTGTCACAAATAGACCATGGACTCAGCTACATAATTCTATTAAACTTTTTTTTTCTTGCTAGTTGCATAGTAACTGTAGTTCATCCTCCATGATACCTTTGATTCTTTCAGAGATTTTGGCGATCACCAATGAAGTTCAGAAGTTGTACACCATATTTATTGATTCCTTGTCATTTGAGCACTTAAAATCAATTTAAGTTTGATTTTTTATTGATATCTGGACATGTTTAGCCATGAATCCATAAATGATTTTGGTCATCCGACAATATTTTTCCCAAAATGATTTTGGTCTACTTTTTTTTTGTTGGTGAATGTCATTTCGACTATATACCTGCTAAAGCTCTTGTACAGTTATACCAAATTAAGAACACTATTTTTATATTTTCCTTCACTACTGTTTTTGCAGAAAGGGATGCTTTTTTTTGATTCGGCTCAGTTTGATGGAATTCTGAAGAAGATGTCAGAATTCAATACAGGGCTACTATCAAACATGGTAAACTTTCGTATAGGTCAGAAGCTGTAAAATATCTCTGTATCTTAATTAGAATATTACTGTAACCATGGACTCATTTATGATCAATCAGCTTTAATAGCTATAAGTGATTAGTGGAACAAATTGGAATTTTCCATTTGCTACATAAAAAGTTACCCTACAAGAAATTGAGGATAAATGCTGGTTTTACTTTTTTAAGGCAAAGTTAGCTTTTCTAAAGTATTAGTTTCTAGAAAATTGGCTTTAATTAAAATTAAGAAAAGCAGTTTCTGGCTGACCATATTTGTAGTTATTTATGATTATGAGCCAAGCGTGATATATGAGGCAGTGCCGCAGTAATCATATGAGGCAACATAGATAACAAACAAATGATAAACTAGAATACAAAACATCAAGACATTAAAAGCATTGGTGACTTTCGGTTATTATGCATGAGCCTTTTTGTATTGTTTCATAGGCCATTCACATTGAATTACATTTGGGCCAGTACAATAGATTGGATTACCTTTGGGCCAGTTCAAAAATATTAGAAAAGTAGTATGTAGTGCATGGAGATCTATATCACAGGTTTTTTGACCAATAACAAATGTTTAGTGGCATTGTATAAAACTGAGTGTTCAATGTGATTTTTATTTCCAAGATCAAATATAAGGAAGAATGTGTCGATATGTGTGTGTGTGTGTGCAATGTTTTTCCTGCCATGAGGCAGGGCATAAGCTCCAGGGCGTAGGCGTAACTATAGGGCTACAACTTGGGCGGGCCAACCCATATTTGAGCAGGCTTGGGTTTGCATTTACATATATGGTTGGGGGCTTGGGTTGAAAAATCCCAACCTGACTTCAGTTCAGGTTGGGCTTGGGCAAAGACTTTGGGAACCCGGACCCAACCCATACCCTGAAGTTTTAATAGATATATGTGATATATATTTAGTAGAGGCAATGATGTTATCGTCTGATCAGAATCCATCACCATTGGATAGACATTTATCCATCAAATAGTGAAGTGTCATCAATACACAATTGCAAAGGTGGTTGTTACATGTGTAATTTCGATGAAGTGTGTTATTATTTGCTTCCAGTATTTGATCTAATGTCCCTGTATATATTGAATATTTTTGTGTTTTACACATTTACCGTTAATTGATGAATTTGCTTTCCTTTATTTACAATGTCATAGATGTTGAGTATGTGTGTTAGCTTTTATCTCTAAAGCTTGTAGTACGATTAATGTCTATGGGGAGAAATTTATACAACTTGTTGGATGATGTATTTGCAGTAGTATTGATTTTTCCTTCTCTGAAAACCTACCAATAAGTTCAAAACAACTACGAATGCTTAGATTGCAATTATGTTGATTGTTTCCCCATGACCATGTTGAAACTAGCCAACCCAACCATCCCGTCCTCAAGTTGGGCTTGGGGTAGTGAACTTCAACCCGACCTTGGGTTGGGTTGAGCTTAGGCAGACTATTCAACCCCATGGGTTGTGCCTTGGTTGATCAATCAACCCGCCCAACCCCCCAACCCGCTCAAGTTGCAGCCCTAGGCATAAACCCCACAATTTTTTGAATTTTTATTTAAATACATATAAATTAGTAAAATATTATAAAAAAATAGATAAAATTTGCAAAATTATATGGATTGATTTGAAACAATCTTGTCATTATCTTTCATGATTCATCTATGAACTAACCAAAATTCAAAATATATAGTATCCAATATCCATACAACCAAAATTCAGTAAGTTATAGTTAAAAAAAAACCTTCCTTAAAGTCTCTAGCATATCACACGATCACATCAACTCTGTCTTATCAATATCATCTTCATCCATTTGGTCTATGTCGGGGAAGCTTCCATCATGAACTTACCCCACCTCCTCAATGTCAACATCTTCCATGATATCGGTCAATGTAATTGCCTTGCTTAACCTCTATCATGGTTTGTGATTTGATTTCGCGTTTGGTTTTCAGTCAGGGTCGTAACCGAAATTTCGAATCGAAATGGCCCAAAAAGGGATATTTTGTTGGGTTTTCTTTAAATTTTAAATTAAAGTCTTTTTATAGTTGTGCATGCATATTTACTTGAATTGTTTGAAGAAAAAACACACCAAAGCTTGAATTATTTATATAAATTTACATTGTTTACGTCACAAATAAGAAAAACTCACTCTTCGCTCGTCCAAGTCAGCTCTTCTTCGCTCGTCCAACTGAACTCATCATCATTAGATCCTGACGCACCAGCACCACTGTATCCTTTGGCTGATGGACCAGGTCCACTTCCTCTGGGTCCAAATTGCGCCGACATCCAGTCTCTCATGTCACTCCCATTGGGTCCGTCTCAAATCTAATACTGCATGTCGATATTGATCCATCTTCTCTTTTGTCTCGATAGTTGGAGGGTACTCGATATCATCATCTGGTTCTGAACGACCCCTAGTGGATGGAGTCTAGATCATTCCCTTCTTCGGTGGTCTAAACTCCTTTATAATTCCCGCTCCTTAATAAAGTGTGCACGGTTATTTTGACCTCAGTCGGGGCCTTCAAGCACTCAGATATATCGGGAAGCAGTTGACGAGGTGTTGCTACACCCGGAGCACCTCCACTTTTGATCTGTTTGTCACTGTATCTACACTGTGACTTCCGCATCTTTGCGTTCAAGGGGAATCTGTGCTGCCAACCTACATCTTTTGACCCCGAATCCCTGTGTTGGGGAGGCTGTGAAGCCATGTGTAAAATATAAAAAATATTAATACAAATTTCTAAGTTATTATACCTTTATATGCAGATTAATTTATGAGTTCTTACCCTGGCGACGAGATCTGACGAATCAGGCGAAATTGAACGGCGAATCCGAGGAATCCGATGAAATCTGGTGAATATGGCGGGGTCCTACGACAATTTTCAGTGAATCTGGAGAATATGGCGAGCTCCAATAAAGAAATCCGCATGGCCGGTGTCGAATTACAGCTATATTCAATTAAGGTTGGTGGTTTCGATCAAAATTCGATTAAGTTTGGTGGTTTCGACCAAAATCCAATGGCTTCGATCGACCCCCCCCCCCCCCGACCCCCACCCCAATTTAAAGGCCCCAGGTTCCAGAAATCAACCCACGGTGTCACAATATGTCGGCTGGTTTCGATTGACATGTCCGAAATTCTCCGATCTCGAATTAATGCATCAAAATGCACTGAAATGCCTCGAAATGCACTGTATTGCACCGAAATCCTCCGAGGGTTGGTTTTGCACTTACCTTCATGGAATCAAATGTTGGCCGAAATCACCGACATATGTCAGTTTTTGGAGGATCCGACATAAAACAAAGCAGGAAATGTCGACATTACATTTTGTCGACCGATATTTGACCAAAATGATCGACATTTGACCAAAATCGGACAATTGCTTAAATATTTCATCTTTTTCATATCAAACGAACAAATCGAAATTTGATCGAAAACAATAAATTTCCATTGAAAAACACCAAAATTTGTCCGAAAAACGAAATATTTCCACCGAAATTTGTCTTTCCATTTTACAATTTTTCCACCGACAAATTACTGAAAAGCGAAAATTTTCCTTTTTTTGGCTGACCGACATGGACACCGAAAACGACATTTAAAACCTTGCTTACCTTTCATTTCAATCGAGACAGAAACCAAAATATTTTATTGAAATTTCGGTATTTCAGTCGAAATTTCGATATTTCGGTCGAAATTTCAATCCATGACCACTATCTTTACCTATACATAAATTAAAGTTCAGATTTTGTATTACGAGACAAACTGCTGATAAAAATGCACACTCTAGGTTTACGCCTAATTAGTTGGGATGTAAAAGGCTTTTCCTAGGTGCCCGAGGCGAATGCCCAGCCTTGAGGTGTAAGTCCAAATGGAGTCTTGTCCTAGATTGCTAGCCCTAAGGTGTTTTGGGTACGTCTTACCCCTGGTCGAGCCTTGGGAATGCCCCTAGGACCCTAGGTAGATATTTTAAAACTGTGTGTATCCACAACACATACACACAACACGCTAGTACTCTCTTCAATTTAGATGACACGTAGCACTTTTTAACCAGGGGTTGGTCAAGGTAGGTTCACCCTTCTAACAACAATAATGAAAATGACATTTTTAAATTAACCATAGCAAGGGGTATTTGCACGCTATAGTTTATCAGTAAATTTGTCGGAAGGTATTTTTATGAATTTTTTTTTATCCTGATCTAAGAAGAGTGGATTGACCATCCATTAAAAAAAATGGTCTATAAATATTTAATCCTCACAAAATATTATCCAATTCTAAAACCACTAGGGGAATTAAATACGCTATTCAAATTAGCTATTTTAATGGTCTATAAATCTTCTATCATTTGATGTCCCTAGAGGTTTTAGAATTTGATGATTTTTGGTGGCATGATCAACTTGTCATAGATAGCACTCCCCCAAGTTTCATCAAATTTCGATACCCCTAGGTAGGTTTCAGACGAGATTTCGCATATAAGAGGTTTCTCACCCGATCAGAACTATATATATATATATATATATATATATATATATATATATATATATATATATATATATATATATATATATATATATATAAGAGAGAGAGGGCTATTACGTTGAGCTGTGAGCTGCGGTAGGAGAAAATAAGCTGCGGTTATTTTGACCCCTCTAGAAGTTTTGGAATTTGTTGAAATTTGGTGAGGGTGTTGTCTAGGGTAAGATGATCATCCTCACTAATTTTCATCAAATTCCAAAACCTCTACGAGGGTCAAATGGTCGAAGCAAAATCTACAGATTTTAACGGTGACTGCCGACGGCAGATTTTGCTTTGACCATTTGACCCCCCTAGAAGTTTTGGAATTTGATGAAAATTGGTGAGGATGATCATCTTACCCTAGACAGCACCCTCACCAAATTTCATCAAATTCCAAAACTCCTAATGGGGTCAAAACACCTGCAGCTCACTTTCTAAATCGGCAGCTCACTGTAACGCCGGCAGCTCACTGTAACATTCCTATATATATATATATATATATATATATATATATATATATAT
>OX393550.1:113021031-113281031 GCA_947650365.1 Chamaelirium japonicum
CCCCCCATCCTTTATATAAAGGTATTGGTTCTTTTATCCTTACAACGATAGAGATAATGAATAATTAAGAAATTGCTTGCAAGCATTTGTGACCCTGGATTGGATTGAACAAAGTTGGATTCCTCAAATCCGGTGGACTTCAGGTCTTCCCCCCTTCTTCTCTTCTTCCTCTTTTATGTCTCTCAAAGTCCTAATTCTTGTTTGTTTGAGCACAATAATCAATACCACTCTCTTTGTTTTCTTGTGAAGAATCAGCCACAAAGAAATAAAAGAGAAGATGAAGAGAAGCATCTGCTCTCTCTCTCTCTCTCTCTCTCTCTCTCTCTCTCTCTCTCTCTCTCTCTCCCCCCGCCGCCCCCGCGTGAAGGAACTGGCCCATCCCCTCTTCATGTAAAAGAAGCCCGGCGCACCTCTCTCGGCCTCCTTTTTCTCTGTCTGCGTGCATGAAGAAGCCAGGGGGTGCGACCATTTTATGCGATCAACAAGGCAAATGAATATTATTCATGTGTTTATCTCTTCCTGTGGGCACCCCCAAACACTACAGCCAACACCTAGGGCACCTCACTGAACCCCCAGAACCCCAGTTTCTTCTGGCACCCAGCTGCGCACGCCCTATTTCTGATTACAAATCTGGATGTCCATAATATTTGAGGGCACCCCATCTGCACAGCAGCAATTTACCGATGGCATCCCCAGTCTCCTAAAGAAACATATTTTTGCTGATTCGCTGATTCAAAGGCATTTTCCCAGGGAGATTTCATTTGCTTATTCACTTGAGGAATTATGTAGGTGATGTCTATCATTGTCCAATCTCTTATCTGACTTGCTTTAGATGATTATTTAATTGAATTTTGAGGCACCCCATACTTCGTCCCCTCGTCACTAAGTCCCTTTTCTATTTTTAGCACTATGGGAGATGAAGTAATTAGGTCAAAGTAGAGGGTATTTAGGTCTTTTGATCAGAAATATAATTAAGGAAATAAAACCAAATAAAGCTGATAATGATGTCTTTCTAAAAAAGGAATTAAATCGTAACTAAAATATGATTACAACGTAATCGAGGAAACAAGTAACAACTCATGGGAGAGGGATTCTAGGTCCCATGACTCCCTCCCCCCGTGGAGTCCACTTGCAGGAGAAAGCTCTTGTACAAGGGAGTCCTTCCTCTTGTATGCCTTCTACTTTCTTTTGGTTGGACCGGCACTGAGAACTCTGGTGAGTTTATTCAAGTAGAAAGAAAAGATGAGTAATAGGAAGTTGATCCTGCAAAAAGACTAAAGGGCTTGCAAAACCTGCACTGTCGAAATCATAAGCATGAGGTGTATGGTTGTGTAAGAAGGTATTTGTGGACATTATGTGCTAGTATTGAGAGTCTGAGACCCTGAAGCTCTAACTCTTAGTTAGCGGGTCCTAGATGTAACTCTTATATGCAAAAAGAAAAAAAAAAGAATCCTCCGCCAAAACAAAAAAAAAATCTAGAAATCCTTAAATAGAAAAGGTAATCTAAATGAGTAAGGAATGTGCTTAAAAAATAATCCCAAATATGAATTTCTGTATGGACAGTAAAATGGGAAACCCGATTCACTTTTGATTCTGTATGGACAGTAAAATAGTTGCCAAAAGTTAGATGACCAAAAAACCTTAATGAAAAAGTGAGGAAAATTGATTCTTTCTATTTCTCAAAATTGTTAAGAGTTTTGGTTCATAGTTTGCTCTAACCAGGAAAATAGGAAATATTTTGGAGACACTATGTTGCTTGATACTAGTGGGGTGTTAATCTCAGATTCTTCCTACTCCAATAAGATAGGATCCAATTATATAGTTTGGATGTAAATGGATGTGTTTGGTTTGTTTTTTTCTTCAATGAAAATTTAGTAGTTTTATATTTTTTACATTACTACATATAGTAGACAGTTCTAAATGAAATCACGCAAGTTATGAAACATTTATTATGGATTAAACCAAGAATTCTCGTTGATAACTGACAAAAGAAACATAGATTCCTAGAAATTTCATTGATAACTGTGAAATGAAACATATATTATCGACACAATTCATCCAAAAAAGTATTTATCAAATAGGATCCAAGTCAAGGCCACTATGTGTCATAATTATGTTACTATTTTTTCTTATGAATTCTTCTTAAATAAAGCTAGTACTACTATTTAAAAATTGTATTGTATTCTTTGAGATTTGATGCATTAATTCATTGATTAATTTGAATAAAATGAAAAATATTCATTTGGAATAATCCAGATGAATCCTTGAAGATTTTGTACTGATACATGTGTCGATATATATCTAACACCATAACTAAACCAAGTAGAAATGACTGTTGATATGTTTTACGTTGTCGAAGAATTGGCTTAAAAACCTAGTACTAAATTATTTAGAAAGAATGAAAATGTTATCACAATCCTTTAGCTTCTGGAACAATAGCAGCCTTCTTTGTGTCAGCGTCCTTGGTGAATCCTTGTTTAGGTTGTCTAAAGCTAACTAATGAAATCTCGGAAGAAATTTAGTCTCTTATACGGAAACTTAATTGAATGGGATAAGGTAATATGATTTGAGATTATCATAGATTGAACTTTTTCATTTTGGTTATTTTAGCTTCAGATGTTACCAACATATATAGATGGGATGAAGGCTTGTTATCTCATAGCTTCACAATGATAAGAGTTTTTTTCCTGCAGGAGCAGCAGTCATTGGCTCTGTCAGAGCTAGAGTTCTCAAGGTTATCTGTCATCATAAAAGTATTGAAAGATACATCACACTATCACTGCAGTACTTTTGCAGACGTTGACATTGTTTTGTTGTTAAGAATATTAAAATCCTGGCCGCATTCAATGATGTTTCCAAGTAAGTCCTCTCTGTCATTTGTTTTCTGATGAGGTGTATGCCAATGCAATCTTGGCATTCAGAATATATACTCTTGTATAGTCTCAATTGAAAAACTATGTGATAGCAACAATCATTATGACTTGCAGACTTAGTGTCATCCGTTTTGATGTGTCTGTTTATTGCAATGTTAGAAATAATAGTTCCTATTATCATCCACGTAGTTTTGGTTGTCCCTTACACTTCATATTATTTTTTGGTTCAAAAGATTCCATAGATTTCAGTTATCTATCCCTTTCATAAGCAGCATAAGTATCATGGGATTCATGGCATATGTACGCCATGATATCTATCCCTTTTGTAAGCAACATATGTATAAACTGGTTTTGATTGGTGTTGATTAAGTAAATATTGGATTCTTGATGTAGAAGCATCTACAGGTTAAGTATCGTTATCGCTGTCAATATCGCCAAGTTGCTCGGGGGAAAAATCGGGGATATATCGCCAAATATCGCTAAGAATTAGGGAAAAGAGGGCAAAATGAAGATTTTTGTGAAGGATTTTTCTATCTCTCTCTTCAGGATGTATAGATACATCATTATGATCAATAACATACAAAACACATTCATTTACTCTAGGGAACACTCAAATTAGGCTCTTTATATGAGTCTGTGAATTGTTCGACACTGTCTATGAACTATTAAAAATTTTGCAACAGTTTGTGAATTAAACAATCACAATAAGATTACACACACACTAGGAAGCATGATAAAACATAGTAAAACCCATATGATTCACAGTACATAAAAGCATATCTCAAATTCATAAATCATAAAGCATAAGACATAATAAGCATAAAGCATCTCACAGTCACAGACTGACAGTACATGACATAACATAATACTCTGAAAATGATTTAAGCAAAAAAAATTCAATTTGGATAGCAAGTAGATTGGATGTGTAGTATTGACATACTAAAATTTCGTTAGGGTTTATTGGGTTTGAATTGATGAAACCCATGAAAATCCATGAATCCTAATTAATTTCATGATAATCATGATGAATCACATCAAACTTGATGTGATTCATGGTTATAATCTATTCTTCACGAAGAACTACTCAAGAAATTTGAGAAATTAAAAAAAAAAAATTTGAAAATATATCTCAACTTAGAAGTTTGGTAGAATCCCCATATCCGTGAAGAGAGGCTTCAAATCCACCAAGAACAACATATGGAAGGTTTGGCGATATATCAGCAATATTTGGCGATATATCGTGATATTTAGCGATATATCGACGATATTTGGCGATATATCGGTGATATTTTGACATTTTCCCCAAAATAGGAGAATTTAATAGATGTCGAAGCCTGGCGATATAGTGATATATCGCCGATATTTTAAACCATGCTTAAAGTACCTAATTAGGCCTTGTTTGGATATGATTCTGATTCTAAGATTCTTGGAGCCCACAATCCGAAAATTGGGCTCCGGAACCCCGAGCCTCAATTTTGGGCTCCAAGAAAATGGCTCCCAGGAGTACGTTTTGGGCTCTCTGAATAAATGTTTTTGGGATTCAGTTGTATACAAACAGGCTCTCAGCCTTCTTTAGGGATTCTGGGCTCCCAGAATCCCGGATCTGGAGCATACCCAAGCAGGTCCTTAGGTGCCAATTGCACGCCCAATTAGGTGTCGTTAAACATTGCCAAGTGTCATTAATCGGTCTAGTTGAGTAGTTTTATAAACTTATATGTTCTAGTTGCTTTTCTGTTTTACTAGCTTTTTTCAGGATTATTTCCAGAAATTTATAAATTGGGACTCTTTCCCTCTCTCATCTCTGTTGTGGATGGCACATCATTGATCCACCATTGTTATATATTTTCCCTTCGTCAACTCTTGTTTGATACTTTGATACATTCCCTCGTAGGTCCTTATGATTTGTTATTATGTAATGTATGAATATTATTTATGAGTATTTTCATACATACATTTGCGGTATATAATCTGTCTATACACCCCTTAGTTGTGTGCTATTTAGTGTCATTATTATTCAAGTCTTACAAGTTTCTATCTAGGGAGCACGAACACCGACATAAATACAGATACGGACACGGACACGTCGTCCTAAAAAAGTAACACGTGGACACGGCATGGACATGTATATTTATACATAAATATACATATGTTTTGAAATATATATAAAAAGGACAGGCATTTATATGATGAAAAAACATCTCAAGACAGTAAATTCATAACAAAACATGACTATTTCATGTTTATCATTTAAAATCAAAATCAGAATAAAGAAAAGCTTTATTTTATTTTAAAAACTCATGTTTTCTAATAATAAACCACCAAATAAGTTTAGTTTTATATAAGGAATCTGAAACATTCCTAAATATCGAAAAAAAAAAAGATAAGTGTTAAAGTATTATACTTTCAATCTTATGTGTCCAATACGCATCCATGTATGTTCTTAAAGTGTCCACGAAGTGTCCATGGCACATCCGGTGAAAAAAATATAGGGCAAATTGGTGGTAGGTCCTTAAAACATATCGCATTTAACGATAAGGACAAGCAAAGAGATACTTTAGTAGTAGGTCCTTCCTTTTGGAAAATGTCTATTTAACCGATTAACCCCCTACATGCAGTTGTACAAGGAAATGACATGAAGAGTAACAATTTGGTAATAACGAGTAACAATTTGCTACAGTGATTTCACTGTACCAATTTTTTATAAACGAGATTTCTCAAAAAAAAAAAAACTACAATGATTTCACTATAGCAAAGAGTAACAATTTGGTAATAAAGAGTAGCAATTCATACAGTGATTTCAATGTTTGATTTTTTTATAAACAAGATTTCTCAACAAAAAAAAAAAATACAACAATGATTTCACTATAACAAAGAATAACAATTCGGAAATAAGAATAACAATCTTCAAAGTACTATAGCTAAAGAGTAACAATTGCTTATTGTTACTCTTTGCTGCAGTGAAGAGTAACATTTTTTATTTTAATATTAGTAGTTTTGTCATTTAAATGGGAGAAAAGTCAACGGAGGGACTTGCTCTAAATGCATGTCTTTCAGGAGAAATCTAATGCAAAACCATCTTGTTGTCCGTCCTTTTCACTAAACTGATCTCTTGTCAGGGACCTAACACTTAATCTCCTTTTACCTTATTTTTCCGTCGCATCCGCATCGTTTTTCCTTTGTTTTCATTGCCTCCGCTCCGCATCGCAGTCGTAACCATCCCGTTTCATCGCTAGTTGAAGCCCTAACATATGCCTAATCATTATATTTGCTATTTTTAGTCTGTTGGTAACCCTAACAAGCATGCTTAGCCTATTTTTAGTGAAACTCTTATGCAAACCTATCTTTAAATTTCAATATCTATTGCTGTGATTTAATCTCTTATATGCTGAAATTAGTTTTCGTGATAATATTTTGTCTTATATTGTTAGATCTTAAACTATGCTTTATGTTGAATGCCTAGAACTTTAATCCTATGTGAAATAGCTCGCGTTTGCCGCCTCTTTGAGTCATACGACACTATATTGATAAATAAGTCTTAGTTGTTGACCAAAGGGAACCCTAAAAGGGTTTAAGATTGTAGTGCACCTTATCGGCGCTTGCATCAAGTTGGTATAAGATTGTAGTGCACCTTATCGGCGCCTGCATCAAGTTGGTATCGAGGACGAGTTTTTCACAGCGGAAGCGATTGATGCAGGCCTGATCAGCACCATCAGATCATCGCCGCATCTTCAGTTCGTCGCCAGAGTTTTATTTCAGTCGTTTTATTTTATGCATGGAAGACATTATCCATATGAGGACTTGTAGCCGTTTATTTCAGTTTTTGGCCCATTCTCTATGTTTTTGGCCTAATTTCTGCACTTAGTATTAGTTATGTTCTTGCCTAATTCATGGGGGATGTCCATGATCTCATCCGAGGGCTTTTCGAATTGAATCCGGGTCTTCTCGGGTGAGTTTTCTGCATGTTATTAATAAATTCTGGGTGTGTGTGTTTGCGGGGTACCGACGGACGAGATTATGTCTCGAAACCGACGGTTAGATAGCAAAATAACTTAAATTTGATGATGTGGCATCAATTGGGCTTCAATTAGGGCTTGTCCATCCCTTGCCCGTGCGGAAACCGAGCCAATCCACCCCCTCTTCCGTCCCCGCTCTTCTCTCTCTCTTCTTCCCCTTATTTCTCTCTTTTCCTTTCCTTTCTTGGCCCATTGCATCCCCACCATTCTCCCTTATTCCCCTTTGATCTTGGCCATCCAAAAAGAAACCCTAGTTCTACAAAAAGGGAAAGATAGAAGAAGATTTCAGATTTTTGATGATTGCTGAATTGCATGCCTCTTCGTAAGAGCTTCCGGGAGAGACGTGTGTCCCCGACCCTCGCCGCATCCGCAACTTCGCCTCGCGAAGGCCTTGGTTTGTTCTTCCGAAGGATCCGGCTTCTCTCGACGTCTGGCCTTGCTCCGTGTGCGGGATCATCGGCGCATCCTCGCATCGACCCACGACGGAAACCCCAGGCACTATCTATCCTTTTATCTTATTTTCCCGTAGCATCCGCATCGTTTTCCCTTTGTTTTCATTGCCTCCACTCCGCATCGCAGCCGTAACCATCCCGTTTCATCGCCGATAAGGTGCACTACAATCTTAAGCCCTTTAGGGTTCCCTTTGATCAACAACTAAGATTTATTTATCAATATAACGTCGTATGACTCAAAGAGGCGGCAAACACAAGCTATTTCACGCAGTACTAAGGTTCTATGCATGCAACATAAAGCAGGGTTCAAGATCTGATGCAGACGAGCCTACTACGTGCAGTTTTTCTACAGCTGATCGTGTATTTTCATCCTCTCCGGAGATCCAGGAAGCCGATCGTCGATCCGTCTGCACCAGTGGAAAGCTCATTCAGAGATCTAAAACTTTGGTTTTTATTTTGTTTCGATCCGATCCACGGATCTTTAGTTATTTCTGTTTTTATTTCTGGTTTGGGTAGGTGCGAGCCATGTTCGCATCCGATTCGAGCCACAGATGCCGAACTGACTCATTTCCGTGTTAGAGTCTTAGCCGTAGGATCCTAAGTGAGATTAAATCTCAATGGATGAGATTCTAGGGGAAACCAAAAATCCAAAAAAACCCTAACCGAACCTACCCGACCGGCCCTCTCTCTCTCTCCCGCGAACGCCCGCGCCCCTCTCACCCGCGCGTCCCTCTCTCTCTCTCTACCCGACCGGCCCTCTCTCTCTTTCTTTCCTTTTGTGCCTTTGTGCTTTCATCTCCTATAAGTTCTAAAAACCCTAATTGAAGGGGGAGATGAATATGAAATTGAAACCCTAAACGGAGAAGCGTGTGCGCTTGCTCGTTGTATCTCTTCCGACAAATCTTCCTTGCTTATGATCCTTTTCTTCCTTCGCACGCTTCTACCCCGTCGCCTCGCTATTCGTCTACGGCTTCACGGAAGATCGACGTGGAGTTTCTTCGTCTTCAAGATCATCGTCTCGGCTTCTTCACCCCGTCTTCTGGACCACGCCTCCCCTTCCGCGCATTTCATCTGCAACAACGGAGTTCTCGTCAGCCGCCGGCATTGGCCAAAGCACGGTTTGAAATCATCCCTCGATAATTTTCATGTGATAACCCTTATTTTCCAACCGGCCTTATTGCTGAACTTATATTAGGGTTTCCAAATCGTTAGTTTTTTCCAAGAATCTCATCCATTAGGATTTATCGTTAGATCTTTGATTGTTCTATGAAACTTGGGCTTATTATTTGAGATTGTGTTATTCATTATTGCTGGAATTCAGTTACAATAATCTGAAATTAAGTTTCATTTGTCAATTTTATTATTTCGTGGAATTAAATTTGAATGGGAATGAATGGATGTTTAATCGTGATTGTAAACTTGCTGAAATCTGATTTTATTATGCTGAAATCTGATTTAATGTTTTAAATTCTGCACTTGGTTTATTTCAAGCATACGCATCCCATCAAGATCTAACAAGATAGAATGCAATATTATCACGGAAAACAAATTCAGCATATAAGAGATTAAATCGCAGCAATAGATATCAAATTATAAAGATAGGTTTACATCAGATTTTATATAAAAGAAGCTAATTATGCTTGCTAGAGTTACCAATAGACGAAGGATAGCAAATATAATGAGTAGGCAAATATTAGAGCTTCAACTAGCGATGAAACGGGATGGTTACGGCTGCGATGCGGAGCGGAGGCAATGAAAACAAAGGAAAAACGATGCGGATGCGACGGAAAAATAAGGTAAAAGGATAGATAGTGCCTGGGGTTTCCGCCATGGGTCGATGCGAGGATGCGCTGATGATCCGGCACACGGAACAAGGCCGGACGTCGTGAGAAGCCGGATCCTTCGGAAGAACAAGCCAAGGCCTTCGCGAGGCAAAGTCGTGGATTCGGCGAGGGTCGGGGACACGCGTCTCTCCCGGATGCTCTCATGAAGAGGCATGCAATTCAGCAATCATCAAAAATCTGAAATTTTCTTCTATCTTCCCCTTTTTGTAGAAGTAGGGTTTCTTTTTGGATGGCCAAGATCAAAGGGGAATAAGGGGGAATGGTGGGGATGCAATGGCCAAGAAAGGAAGGGTAAAGAGAGAGAAACAAGGTGGAGAAGTGAGAGAGAAGAGAGGGGACGGAAGAAAGGGGCGGGCGGCTTGGTTCCGTGCGGACAAGGGGGGGCGGGCGGATGGTTCACGGGAAAAATGTCTTCCATGCATAAAATAAAACGACTGAAATAAAAGTCTCTGGCGACGAACTGAAGATGCGGCGATGATCTGATGGTGCTGATCAGGCCTGCATCAATGCTTCCGCTATGAAAAACTCGTCCTCGAGTTTACGCCGGAAGACATCGCCGGTAGCAGGAGGGAGACCACCACCGTGGGAACGTCGTTGTGATGTCTCGGGCAGTCAACAACCTCTGGGCCCCTCGTGAAGAGAGTGTTGGCGTCAAGCGAGAGCCAGAAGCTACTGAAGTACATAAACAGAAGCACACGAGCGATAGGTGGTCGGTCAGTCCCGACAAAGTCAAAGCGCGTAAGTGGCTCAGTTGGCTGAAACTCCCCAACTGGCTCTGACTGCAGCTGTGATGGAAGCTCCGCGGAAGACGAATGCTCCACGGGTGTCTCTGCTGTAGGAAGAACTGCAGGAGGAGGTGTCTCATCTGTAAGCTCTGTGAAAGGTAGGAGAAGCCTCTCTATAGTCACTACCGGAGGAAGGGGCTCCTCTGTAGGCACTGCTGAAGGTGGAAAGAACTCCTCTGGAGTTGCTGAAGGAGGAGGTGGTACTTCTGTAGGCACTGGAGAAGGTGGAAGGAACTCCTCTGGAGTCGCTGACGGAAGAGGTGGCTCCTCGGTAGGCATTGGACGAGGAAGCTCCACAGGAGATAGATGCTCCTCAAGTGGTGCCACTGGTGGAACCGGGTGCTCCACAGGAGGTGGAGGCTCTGCTGGAGGTGGTGGCCTACTGTATCTGGCAAGCCTCTGGTGCTGCTTCTCTCTCCATGCCAACTCATCCTCAATATCGTCAAGTAAGAGCTGGGTTTCAATATAGCTGACTTTCAAAGATGGCACTGAAGGACTCCGTAAAATCCATTAAACAAAAGGCTTGGAAGATAGATCTAGGTCATGGGCTCGATCTCGAATCAAAGAGGAGTATCTATGTTCCATCGGAGATCTCGGGAAAAGGGTAGGACATGGCTCAAAAGATTTATATAGCTTGACAAATTCTTTATAGGTGTGGGTATCTAGTGGATCAAGCGAATAATGGGATCGGACGCTATGATAGGACATGGCGTCAGATTGCTCTGATACCAACTTGATGCAGGCACCGATAAGGTGCACTACAATCTTAAACCCTTTTAGGGTTCCCTTTGGTCAACAACTAAGACTTATTTATCAATATAGCGCCGTATGACTCAAAGAGGCGGCAAACGCGATCTATTTCATGTAGGATTAAAGTTCTAGGCATTCAACATAAAGCATAGTTTAAGGTCTAACAATATAAGACGAAATATTATCACCAAAACTAATTTCAGCATATAAGAGATTAAATCGCAGCAATAGATATTGAAATTTAAAGATATGTTTGCATCAGATTTTCACTAAAAATAGGCTAAGCTTGCTTGCTAGGGTTACCAACAGACTAAAGATAGCAAATATAATGATTAGGCATATGTTAGGGATTCAACTAGCGATGAAACGGGATGGTTACGGCTGCAATGTGGAGCGGAGGCAATGAAAACAAAGGAAAAACGATACGGATGCGACGGGAAAATAAGATAAAATGATAGATAGTGCCTGGGATTTCCGCCGTGGGTCGATGCGAGGATGCGCCGATGATCCCGCACACGGAGCAAGGCCGGACGTCGAGAAAAGCCGGATCCTTCGGAAGAATAAAGCAAGGCCTTCGCGAGGCGAAGTCGCGGATGCGGCGAGGGTCGGGGACACGCGTCTCTCCCAGAAGCTTTCACGAAGAGGCATGCAATTCAGCAATCATCAAAAATCTGAAATCTTCTTCTATCTTTCCCTTTTTGTAGAACTAGGGTTTCTTTTTGGATTGCCAAGATCAAAGGGGAATAAGGGGGAATGGTGGGGATGCAATGGGCCAAGAAAGGAAAGGAAAAGAGAGAAATAAGGGGAAGAAGAGAGAGAGAAGATAGGGGACGGAAGAGGGGGCGGATTGGCTCGGTTTCCGCACGGGCAATGGACGGACAAGCCCTAATTGAAGTCCACATAGCCCTAATTGAAGCCCAATTGATGCCACATCATCAAATTTAAGTTATTTTGCTATCTAACCGTCGGTTTCGGTTTCAAGACATAATCTCGTCCGTCGGTACCCCGCAAACACACACCCAGAATTTATTAATAACATGCAGAAAACTCACCCGAGAAGACCCGGATTCAATCCAAAAAGCCCTCGAATGAGATCATGAACATCCCCCATGAATTAGGCAAGAACATAACTAATACTAAGTGTAGAAATTAGGCCAAAAACATAGAGAATTGGCCAAAAACTGAAATAAACGGCTACAAGTCCTCATATGGATAATGTCTTCCATGCATAAAATAAAACAACTGAAATAAAACTCTCTGGCGACGAACTGAAGATGCGGCGATGATCTAATGGTGCTAATCAGGCCTGCATCAGTCTCTACGGTGTTTGGGGTATTGGAAAGATTAACAATCTATAATAGATGTGGTAGTTTTAGTTTTCAAGTAGAAACAAATCAAATACCATCGAAAGTTTTATAACCAAAGTCATATGTTTGGGAAAAAGAAAAGGAATTGTATATGGTATGAAGCATGCTAAAGCACTGTCCTAAGTGTTATTGCTTGCAGGGATTTAATGGCAAATAGCCCTTGAGTTATATGACAAACCTCGATCCTCCGTGTTGCTCGGCTTCAGAGAGCATAATCGAACCCAACTTAGACTTGTGGTCGAAAGAGAGAAAAAAAAGAAAGATGCAAGGAAGAACAGAAAGTAAAAGTGGAGAAGGATAACATGGTTTCAATTTCATCCATAAAGAAAGCTAGGGGTATTGGCTTTGTCTATGTACCTCCATTGCAGAGAGAGCTCGATCTGGATTTATTGAATCCTTAATGGTAACCAAATTCTTATGACCATAATGTCATACGTGTTCAAATCAAAGACATTTTAAGATGGGTAGAAAAAACATTAAATAAACAAGCTATAAAATTAGAATAAATTATAAAACTAAAAAGATTAACAAATGCCTTCGGCTACAGGTACACGTAGCTTTAGCATTAAAATCCTTGAATTACGATCAAGGAGAGAGAGGAAATCAAAATTATGAACTCACTTCTTTTTTATTCGCTATCCCATATGGGACTAACATTAAAGGGGAAGAAGGAACAACCAAACCCAAAAATATTAATCACACAAGTAATCATAAAAATTGGGGTTTAAAACTAACATCTGGAAAGGTGCAACTCCAAATCATCTCTCTACAATTTTTTTTTTACAAAGCAATTAAGCAATTGCTCATGCTTGTTATGTGCTCCCCCTTTGGACTTCATATGGTTGTGATATGTGATGGTCTGCTATTAAGATTCAAGATTCATTATCTTGTTTGTGTCTGACATTTTTTATTGTTTCTACCATATGCAGTAGTAGATATTTTAAGAATGATTATCTTGCATTCGGATGGAGCTACTTTACTTCTCAAACACATTGTGGGTGAAAATGGTATACACATTGTAGAATTCCATTTTCTTTTTCTTATGCTTCCATATTGAGATATAGCAAATTATTTATGCCCATTAAAGCTAATCGTACATCTTGTCACAACTATGTTATATTTTATTTTGACTAAGAAGCGTACAAGTAGTATGAATGAACAAATGATACTACTTCTCTGTTACATATGCTATTGTTATGACCAATATTTTAAAAAACACGCCCCGGGGCGAGGCGGTCCTAAAACGCCCAGGGCGGCTCAATCTGGGGCTTTATTCCTGTGGGGCTTATGCCCCGAACGCCCAGGCATGCCTTTTACCCCCCAATGGCCTGGGCTTACGCCCCACTAGAGTTTGTCTACATAGTTGAAAAAAAAATTATTTGATTGCCACCGTGTGATCTTTTATATGCGTCCTACTCTCTTGGATGACGATTATGATATTTTTAGGAACTAAAGTTGTTTTAAATTGGTTCTATATCATGTATGGAATGCTATAATCTATGGAATATAAACATAGTTTAAATTTTGGTGAGAAACTTAGAATTAGATCTTAAATGATATTGAAAGACAATGACAATTTCATTTTTATTATTGTTTTTTATATATTTGTGATTTATCAACCATGTTTGTAGGCTTAAATGCTTTGTTTGTTCATAGTATATTTTATTTTATTTGTTTTTAATCTATTTTCACTATTTTATATAATATTTTTTATTTCTATATATTTTTTAAATTAAAAAATCAAAAATTCATGGGGCTTAAGCCCCATGCCCTAGGGCTTACGCCCCGCCCTGCGTTACACCCCCCACCTCTGAAAACATTGGTTATGACTTATGACTATGATTGTGAACTTATGTCTTGTTTTACTTATTCAATTTATTTATATTTCAACCTTTGTGACCCGGTATTCTGTGATGTGACAGATCCACTAATGGAGACATTCAACAGAGCCACATCGGCTCCTGTACAGGCAGCGAATCTTTTAACCGTCATTCGAGCTATTACAAATCTCTTCAAGCATTCACTTTTCTCACAGTGGTTACAATTGCATTGCAGCGAGGTTAGTATTTCTTCAGAACTGTAGTATTCTACAGAATTTGTAGATACCGATATTTGAGTTATATGACTAGGCGCATATTTAAAATGATAATATCTTATTGGACTACTGCAAGTTGCATCTAAACTGGGAAATATGATCTAGATGGCTCCTGTGTGGGCATCCTGGTGCTGTTGTTGTCGTTATCGTTGGGTCTGCATTTGCCTTAAATATTTTTTGAACTTCATCTTTATATCAAAGCATTAATTCCTTTTTCTTTTAATTTTTTTAAGTTTTTTTCTTCCATGATTCCTAAATGTGAGAGTGGATGACAATTGTTACAGTTCTCATATGTGCTATAGTGAAAAACCCATAGTTGCTCAGGAATCTTGCTATAGTTGTGCATGTGTAAGAAGCTAAATACAATTTCTTTTTTTTATTTTGTAAATACAATATTCACAGTAATTTCAATTGTATTCGCTTTTCTTCTTTGTTTTTGTTGAATTACTTTTTCTTCAACTCGATCTTTGTTTATAGCCATCCAAGTACTGTACAGAAACAACATATTGTCATCTGACAGTGCATTATGAATTATGAAACATATGTGTGGACATTGTCTAAATTTTAAGTCTAACACACACATCATACAGTGGAGTCCCATGTATTTTTTTTTTGTCAGTCTAGATTGTTTCGAACGATTTATTTGCTAGTAAACACATTTAGATCAAGGAAACTTTGGTATGACTGAGTCATATACATATGTATAACTTGTTGGTGCTAATAAGCATGACAAATATTCTAAAACATGAGATCTTCATCATCATTCAAGCGTTACCCCATCAAGATGGGGTCAACTATAATAAAGATTGAGAGATTTTCCGATCAGCTGTCTACTTGATGTCAACCCTCAAAGATCGGTGCTGAAAACCTGACCAAGGTAACTTGGCAAGGGAGGGGCATGCCAACAAAATCTTAAAACCCAGTTGGCGGGAAGGGAGACCCACCTTGTTGGTTACATAATTGAAGCTCACGCAACAAGGGAGCAAACCTCTAGGGGGGCACAAGACTAGTAAAGAGTCTAGCGGAAGAGGATAAAAAGCAAGATTTGATATATGAATTCATTCATCTCTGTTGCATAAATTTTATGCTAGAGAGATGAAATTTATATTTAACAAATTTGTGGATTTACAATTTTAGTTGAAATGTATGGATATACTCTTTTGCTAAGAATTTGTAAAGCAACACCAATTTGTCTCAATTATTTATTTTTCATGTTTTGTAAAAGTTTAGAAAATAAAAGGTTGCTATTGATTCTAATGTCGGCTGCTTTGAGATGGTTTTTTTTTTTTAAGTCAGTGTGAATCCATTCAATTCGTTCCAAGAAATCAATGGTGAGGACTTTTGAGGTCAACAATGCCAAAATAGTGGGACTTAGATCACAAGGCATAGCTGATTAATGTGCAATGTTCATGCAGGTACTGTTGTCGATCCTTGATCAGGAATCAGTTTATTATAGTCTGGTATGCACAAGTACTTCTACTACTCAAATACACAACCAATACTACGACTGACACACTTAAAAGAAGGAATGAAGAATAAAATAAAATAACAATTTGAAAGTTGACCAAGCAACTGACATGAAGATGAGACGTTGATGCTATGAATCATAATGCAAATGAATTATGGGAAAGAAAGTTGGAGCATAGTCAAGAGACAGCAAGCCAAGGTTGAAGTCGGAAGCTTGAAAGATTGCTAGAGGAAGGTGGCTGAGCTTTAGGAAAATAAGATGGAACACTCAGGTAAAGGACGGCCACCAGTTGTGAAGAATGTGATTGGATGTGACTTAAAAAGAACGAGATACACAAAGTTAGTGCTACTATTTGATCAATCAATCCCGAAGAAGGGTGAAGATTTGAAAGAATGCCAAAATACTAGCATGATGTTGATTACACAAATAGAATGTATCCTACCTAAGGCTAT
The DNA here is from genome assembly GCA_947650365.1 of Chamaelirium japonicum. NCBI lineage: Eukaryota > Viridiplantae > Streptophyta > Magnoliopsida > Liliales > Melanthiaceae > Chamaelirium > Chamaelirium japonicum. Next base: position 113,037,131 of record OX393550.1, read on the forward strand.
ATAAAGTATGTCGAAGGAAACAAGCCGTCCAGAAAGAACGAATCTATGTTGTAAAAGTCAAAAGGGTCCCACTGTCGTTCTATGACAGAGGTCCCCAACTGACTCCATATACAAGTTTGTAAACACCAATAAAGGATTCCTAACGAAGCGATGGAAAACCCGTAGAAGGCCAAGTATGGAAACATGGTTAGACTGAATGAGGAAAGAATTACCTAGACCCTCCAAACAAATAATATAAAGAGCATATCAGATCCAACTAATGTTGCACAGCTTAAACATTGTAAGCATCTCTACGATGATAGAAGCTTTTGACAGAGTTAGGGGCCAGAGAGGATTCAATTAAGATATATTGAGCAAAAATTGAGCAAAATGGCATCTAAAAGACCTAAAATATCCGGAAAAGGGAACGTAAAATGGGCTTGAATGACATTGGAGTAAAACTAAGAATTTGTCTATGTTGTGGAGTATCTTAAAGCTTATAGGAAGAATTTAACCAAGTCAATTTGTAGATGCTTTCCCAAATATGGTATAAACAATAAAGTTACTTGGATTTCCTTAAAAATTTTAATAAAACCACATGGAGATGAAAATGAGCTGAAAAATCTTATGTCAACCTGTATGGTGGTTTGACAACAAAAACAAGTAATTATTCAGGAACTAGTCATTGAATGAATGAAATTCCGTTCAAATCTAACTATTGGGAAGTCAATTTGAAAATCCTTTGACCTGACCAACAAAGACCCTGTCATTTTCAATTCTAATTAATCAGCAATACATCAGCTAGTAGGGTAGGGTCACTAAATCATCTTGATCCCTCAAGGACTAGTTAGAAAGTCGAGCATTTATTCAACGATATGACTTTATCATTTGAGATTGGACTTTGGAGAGGGATAAACCTACATCAAGTAGTAGACATAGGATCTAGAAACAATAATGGTTGACTTTTTTTTTCAGAAAAACAGTGGTTGACTTTAAATTCGTGAAGCTTTAGTACATGAATCCTATAAGACAATAAACCAAACATGTACAATTACTGCCTTTGGCTTATTGGTACTTATATCATCTTAAAACGTTTTCGCCTCTTTTGTCATAGAACTACTAGGGCTCGCTGGTGGGTTGATGCAACTCACTAGGGATAGCGGAAATGGTTGTTTGGACATGCGAAGTTGTTGGATGAATGTGAGTGATTTTTAGAAGTTTCTTCATAAAACTTTTAATATATAGTGCTAGCTATTCGTAGTAACTACAGTCTCTTTAAGATGATTAATAGCCCAACGTGCATGGTTTAGGTTAAGTTCATCCCCATGATATAGCTAATCCATTCTCTAGGTTTGCATGCATCATGGACACATCGAAGTAATCACCGATATGGCCTTCAACTCATGATTTCGGTCTCCATCTTGTGTATGGGACAATCTTCGAAAAACAACTTTATGCATGTGTTTCCTAAACTGGACTTGACAGAAATACAAATCGGAGGATTTGTCTTAACAAAATGGGTGGTCATATATAGGGTTTCAACTTGGGCGGGCCAACCCGAACTCAACTCGAATTTGGGTGGGCTTGGGTTGGAAAATTCCGACCCGACCTCAATTCAGGTTGGGCTTGGGCAGAGACTTCGGGCAGCCCGAAACCCAACCATTTAGTAAATAAATATTTAATATTATATAATATTGAATAGGTTCGATCAGAATCTATATGTTAGATCTTCCGTTGAATACAAGTTGAGATTGCACAGAGGTGGAACTTTGATGGATATTTATCCGCTTCTAATGGCCACTTTTGGATGGGCATTTATCCATCCAACGATGGACCATCACCCATATAAGAATGCAAATAAATGCCTTATGTGTTGTACTAATATCGCTGAGAAATTGGTATATGTTGATTATTTCTCCTCTACCATATTGAAACCGGCCAACCGCCCTGCACAACCCGATCAACTAGGCCAAGCCAACATGTTGGGCTTGGGCTAGGGAAGTTTAACCCGACCTCGGATTGGATTAGGCTTGGGTAGAGCAGTCAACCTCTTGGTTTGAGCCTGGGTTGACCCCTCAACTCGCCCAGCCTACCCAGTTGCAGCCCTAGTCATATATCTACTAACTGAAACTAGGAGTGTACTCTCCTATTCCATAAGACATGGAGATCCGCTCTCAACTTGCTAAGGTATTCAAGGAATCCAGAGCAACCATACAGCCGATCAAGAGATTAGAATCTCCCTTGGGAAACATGCACGGTTGACTCAACCTCTAAAAAATCGAAGCTATTAACTTCATGGGCAAGTTCCCAAGTAATGAAACAACTAAGTTTGGCGTAAGAGCCTACTATCAATAAGGTGAAAACTTGAGCAAAAGGACTTTTAAGTCAGATATGAAGAACCTCGTTCTCTCAACCATGCATAGATAACTCTCCTCGTTCTGGTGGTTTGATTTAGTCATACATGACCCTGGGCCTTCCATCCTTTTGGCCACATAGAGGGTCTCTCTCTAAGTTCAGGTTCTAGCCATAGAAGAAATGAAGAGCTTTGTTACATAGTCCATGAGAGCAAGTATTTCTCCTAACCATCAGACAGAAGTTGTGCTAAGAAGCAGAGTTTCTCTTATTGTTTGTAGGGAGATGTTTCTCTCTTTGTCGTGCAATAGAAGTAATAAAAAGGGTTTGTTTTCTCTGTATATTTGTTGCTGGATTTGTAAATGGAGGAAAGCTATTATAATTCGCGTCTAGGATGGGATAGCTAGCCTCTAAATGTCCACTGAAGGAAAATCTCAATGTTCAAAACTCGACACTCAGACTCAACTTGAAATCCAGCTAAGTCGAGTAAAGTTGGTTCAACTCGACCAAGTTTTATCCCAACCCGGTTCGACTCCGCCAAATAACTTGACTCGAAATCTGGTCGGGTCAAGTAAATTCAGTCCAACTCGGACGAGTTTTACCGAATTTTTAAACAGTGAAAAATCTAAATTTTTGAAGCTTGTGTATTGCTTTTATACTTGTAGCAGTGTAATACGTTGTCCTAATACAACAATAAGTGTCTGACGCCGGTTGTGCGCTGCACATCGAGGGACTGTGAACAGAGCCATTGGTTCCGGAGCACTTACGAGGCATGCACATCCAACTAAACAAATTGGATGGAGACTTAGGCTCTAGCTCGTGTGCAAAGCATGTGTAACCGGTCAAATCAAAAGGGTGTAGCCTTAAGTTCTGCATCGCATGCGGCACTTGTGCGTCCCCCATCTTTAAAAGGTAGCCTTTGCCTTTGGTTCCACGTAGCATGCAATGCACCTACGCCAGACATAGACCAAAAGGTGCAGCATATGGCTCTAAGGTTTGTGCTAGGTATATGTACCTCCTTTGGGAGGAGTTAAAGAGCTCATGCCCAGTGCAAACCTTCTGGGTTCAACGACAAACCGAAAGATGAGGTTGGATTTGGTTGTGTAGTCACTTTATTTGGCTATGCAACTTCTCAAGTAGTCTACTAATGTTTTTTTTTTTGAGAGAGAGATCTCATGGTCAATGCATTGCATGTTAGTGCTTAGAGCATAATATAGAACAAGGTTTGAATCTTACTTTGCCTGTAATAACACAGGAGCACAAATAAGCCCTCCATAAAGTCGAGGGATAAGGGATAAGCCCGCCCCAAAGGTAGGAAATAAACCCGCCACAAGGACGGGCAGAAGGACTATGGGATTTGTTTACACAACCTGCCAGATTAGGGGGGGGGGGGGGGGCAGCTAGGTAGGTTCTTTCCAGAAGTCCACCAATGTAGCGATGCAAGATGCGTCCTACCGACTTGTGATTAGAAAGTGTTTCTAATTACTTGAAAAAAAGAACTTGCTAACAGTATTTCTTGAAATGATAGAGAATAGTGAAAGTTGGTTGCTATAATTAATGAGTACTTCTTGAAATAGTGAAAGTCGGTTGCTAGAATTTACTTGAAATTTTCAATCATCAGACCAGTGTTTCCATCATTTCTAAGCAGTTTTTAAAAAACGCGCCTCGGTGTACGCCCGGGATGCTCCCCGAGGCGGGGTGGTCATAAAACACCCGGAGCGGCTTAATCTGGGGCTTTTTTTCCTATGGGGCTTACGTTCGAACCATTGGGGCGTACGCCCGAGCATGCCTTTTATGCCTCAATGGCCTGGGCTTACGCCACAATGGAGTTTGTCTGCATAGTTTAAAAAAAATTATTTGATTGCCACCGTGTTAACTTTTCTATGCGTCTTACTCTCTTGGATGACGATTATGATACTTTTGGGAACGAAAGTTGTTTTAAATTGGTTCTATATCATGTATGGAATGATAGAATCTATGGAATATAAACATAGATAGTTTGAATTTTGGTTAGAAACTTATAATTAGATCTTAAATGATATTGAAAGACAATTACAAGTTCATTTTTATTATCGTTTTTTATATATTTGTGATTTATCAACTATGTTTGTAGGCTTAAATGCTTTGTTTGCACATAGTATATTTTATTTTGTCTGTTTTTAATATATTTTCACTATTTTATATAATATTATTTATTTTTTTATATTTTTAAAATTAAAAAATCAAAAATTTGTGGGGCTTACGCCCCACGACCTGAGGTTTACTCCCCGCCTTACGTCCCCGCCTCTGAAAACACTGTTTCTAAAAAACTGCATTCTTGCCAGTTGCCACATTGTCAAATATTTCCCTTTTCTATCGTGTCAAAATATTGGTCGAAATCAAAATTTTGAACCCAGACTATCCCTATATTTAATTTTCAAAACATGTTTGACACAAATTATTAGGGGTGACAATGGGTCGTGTCGTGTCTAGTTTTGGGTCGTGTCCAACACCCCTAGACCCGGACCCGACCCGTTTAACTAATCGTGTCTAGACCCTAAACCCGTACCCAACCCGCTTATAAACGGGTAGACCCGATAAGACCCGTTTACCACACGGGTCTATTCAGTTGACTCGATCCGACTCGACCCGATAGACCCGCTGGTACTATATATTACAGTATCGGATTGCGGGTAGACCCGACCCGACACGACCCGTTGAATTTTAAACGGGTCTTCCCGAGTCTACCATGTCCAGATCCTAAACCCGGACCCAACCCGTTTATTAAACGGGTCTATCATGTCAACCCGTTTATGACTCGAACCAGTTTAACCCTGACCCAAACCCGCTAACTTCCTGTCGGGTCGTGTTGGATCTGTCGTGTCGGGTCCAAAATTGCCAACCCTACAAATCATGCATCCCTTTAAAGTACATGTAAGAACTAAGAATACAAAGTATGAAAGATTATAGTAGCTTAGAGCAGACTCGACATGTAACTGAATATACAATGCATTGTACTTCTATTCTTCCTCTAACAAACGGCAATATAAGTACAATCATTGATGAATGCCACGTACACATAGAACTAATATGAAAGTATATTGTAGTAGCCCTTTAGCTTAATTTATTATTAGAGTGTTCTCCTATTTTGGTATTAAATATTATAAAACCAGTTTTTTTAAAGGGCATTGATTTTGGTAAGTTTCTTGTTACTTTTATCTAATCAAACATTCACGAGCCCTACCCCATCTACAGTTCTATTGTATTTATTCCTAAATTTATGAAGGATTTTTTTTTGACATAATATCTTTTAGTTTTAGCTTTGTTAATGGTACTGAAATCATGGACACAACATGTATGACGAAACTTTACATTTTGAAGTGTATTAGGTCTTAATACTGTCATAACAATGCAAAATTGATTTTTTGGAAGGTTAAATAGCATGATAAACTTACAGTTTGGATAATATATCATTGGTTCTTTGTCCATTTTATCAATTTTCAGATTTTGGATACATTGTCAAGTTGTCAGGCATCCTTTAACAAGAACATACAGCTATCTTACTCTACACTTTTACTAAAGTGAGTCTCCTTTTGCTTTTCCTGAAGTCTTTTTTTGTGTTCTTTCTGAGTAAATGTTACACTATCTTTAGAACCTGTTTTAAAAATCTAAAAACTTTAATGTCACTAAAGGTTTCTATAACTGTTAAAATAAACATTCTACTAAGATCTAAACATTTACTTCAGATTATTATTGCCCTCCGTAAGATTCTATAGTTCTAAAGATATTTCAAATAATTTTGCATGGTGGTTTGGAACTATGTGCACATCCTTCGTTATATTAGTGAAAGTTTTGCATTCATTCATGAGCTTTGTACGCGTAGTATATGGATCATTAACTTTTCATTAAAACATCTAACTTGAAAGTTATTTCATGGTTTTTCTTAGTATTGAGAAAGAGAGAGAGAAAGAGGACTGATATAGTGCAGTGTGCGGTGGAGGTAAAAGGTGCAGTGAGAGCCCGGCTTGGCCGATCGGAATGGATCTAATGGATGGGATTCACTCGGATAACACAAAATCGATGTTACTGTAGCCGCTACAGTAACGGCGATTTTGTGTTGTTCAGGTGAATCCCATCCGTTGGATCCATTCCGATCGGACGATGCCCACACCACACCGCATCTATATATAGGGGAATGCTTAGGTGCGGTCTACAGTCCGTGCGGTCCGCAGCCATCCGATGCACCTGCCGCGCGCATCGGATGCACGGTGTGGTGCATCGGACGGCTGCGGACACGGACCGCAGGACCGCACCTAAGCATCCCCCTATATATACATATATATATATATATATATATATATATATATATATATATATATATATATATATATATATATATATATATATATATATATATATATATATATATATATATATATATATATATATATATATCTAAGAAGCACTGACACTGGTACGGGGACACGGGTACGACACGACACGGATTCGCCGACACGGCAAATCCTAAAAAATGAGGACACGGGTACGGCAGGGACACGGCAAAATAAATAAATATTTTTAAATTTATATTTTATGTATGTTTGCAATTCATATATATTTCAATAACCGAAAAAGGCTCATAGAAAATAACTAAAATGAAAATTTAATACATATTGAATCGCTATCGTTAGTTACATCCAGCCCGATCGGTAAATCGCAGACATCTCTAAATGGTATGGAAAATAACGGTTGTGTTTCAGTTTTGACTTCAACCTATCTGAAACCTCAGAGGATAACATAAGTTAAAGTCAAACCTGAATCGTAACCGTCCATCATAACCATCCTGACAAGTGAATCACACTCAGGCCCAAATTGCATGCAAAAGAATGGCTGCGATTCAGTTTTGGCTTCAACCTATCTGATTCTCTGAGGTTATAATCTCAGAGGATCAAATAGGTTGAAGCCAAAACTGAATCACCACAGCTTGTAACCCGACCATATATCGAACAGTCCATCAACCCGCAGTGTCCCGAGTGTCCAAGGAGTGTCCAACGAGTGTCCGAGGAGTGTCCGAGGAGTGTCCGACCGTGTTCATCTCCCAGAAGCACTTAGGACACGGCACATGCGTGTCCGGTGCGTGTCCGACACGGGTACGGGAGGCCTGGGGAAGTGTCCATGCTTCCTATATATATATATATATATATATATATATATATATATATATATATATATATATATATATATATATATATATATATATATATATATATATATATATATATATATATATATATATATATATATATATATATATATAGAGAGAGAGAGAGAGAGAGGAATGATAAAATGTGGCGTGCGGTGCGTGCGGCGTCACACCGCAGCTGCCTGATGCACCGCTGCGATGCGTGCGATGCACATAGCGGTGCATCAAGCAGCTACGGTGCGACGCCGCACACACCGCACGCCGCATCCTAACACGCCCCTATATATATATATATATATATATATATATATATATATATATATATATATATATATATATATATATATATATATATATATATATATATATATATATATATATATATAAAGAGAGAGAGAGAGAAGTGATACATTGCAGCCGGATAACATGCGGCCACCCCCTTCCGGGGTATTTTTGGAATTTTTTTTTTTTGGGGATTGATCACCCACCCTTGAATAGCACAAACAAAAAATTTCAGCTCGATCCAAGACCTGTAGGCCGTCCAAATATGATCAACTTTTATCGGTCGTTCATTTTGATCAACACATTTGGACGGCCTACAGGTCTTCGATCGAGCTGAAATTTTTTGTGTGTGCTATCCAAGGGTGGGTGATCAATCCCCAAAAAAAAAAAATTCAAAAATACCCCAGAAGGGGGTGTCGCACGTTACCGGCCGCAATGTATCACTACTATATATATATATATATATATATATATATATATATATATATATATATATATATATATATATATATATATATAGAGAGAGAGAGAGAGAGAGAGAGAGAGAGAGAGAGAGGAATGTTACAGTGAGCTATGAGCTACGGAAGGAGAAAATGAGCTACAATCATTTTGACTACCCTAGAAGTTTTGGAATTTCGTGAAAATTGGTGGGTGTGTTGTCTAGGGTAACATGATCATCCTCACCAATTTTCAAGGAATTCCAAAACTTCTAGGGTCATCAAACGGTAAAAGCTTTATCCACCATCCGTAGTAACCGTTAATTTTGCTTCTACCATTTGATGACCCTATTAGTTTTGAAATTCCTTGAAAATTGGTAAGGATGATCATGTTACCAAAGACAACACACCCACCAATTTTTATGAAATTCTAAAACTTCTAGGATGGTCAAAATGATCGTAGCTCATTTTCTCCTTCCGTACCTCATAGCTCACTATAACATTCCTCTCTCTCTCTCTCTCTCTCTCTCTCTCTCTCTCTCTCTCTCTCTATATATATATATATATATATATATATATATATATATATATATATGGTCCCGATCGGGTGAGAAACCTCTTATATGTGAAACCTTGTGCGAAACCAACCTAGAGGTTTCAGAATTTGATGAAACTTGGTATGTGTGCTACCTATGCCAAGTTGATCATCCTCACCAAAGATTATCAAATTCCAAAACCTCTTAGCGTATCAAATATGCTATTTAAATTAACGGTTTTTATGTACAGTCGACAAGTCTTCTAACATTTGATGCCCCTAGAGGCTTTAGAATTTGGTGGTTTTTGTTGAGGATGATCAACTTGGCATAGGTAGCACACCTACCAAATTTCATCAAATTCTGAAACCTCTAGGTTTGTTTCGCATATAAGAGGTTTATCACCCTATCTGGACCCTATATATATATATTCACGATACCCCAATATAATTATATATAACACGATTAAACTCTAAGGTAGATAATTAGATCCACCATGAGTTTTCCTGAGAGCAAACCAATCACCAAGTAATAACAGCAATTAGTTTTCACCAGTGTGAAAAAGAGGCACCATATAGCATAGCGTTGCAATAGAAGTAGCATGCTTATGTAATGATGGCTTTCAAAGGTAAAGTTTAACAGAGAAGCTCAAGCAACCACCACGAAATCGTGACTTTATCAAAAAATAGGGAAAGAGTAACGTAGCGAACGTTTACTAAAAAAGTCGCATTTTAATCGTGACTTATTCAAAAAACAGGGTTTTTGGTAACAGAGCCTAAAAACATCTAACCAGTCATCCACTTGACTGCATTATAATGAAATTTTGGTTGCACTTTAAGTACCTTATAGATGTCCCTGCATTGAATTCCATTGGTGGGAAAATATATGGACCTCGTTCAAGACATGCTTGATGTAGATGGAAGGTCCAGATCAATTGTTGAATACCCACTTGGAATGATCACTCAAGGCTACTTTTGTTAGCATAGAATATAGAACGTAACTTTTGTCTAGAGTCAGTACCTTAATCTTCCGAATAGGTACTCCCTAATGGCTCAATGGGTCTTTTCGGATGGAGAATCCATTAGATCCTGAAACTGGTAAAAACTTTGAAATTGATCTTTTCGGCGATGTCTTCATTAGACCGAGTATTCTGCATGCTCGGCTCCTTCACCATTTGAATATGTAAAACTGAAGAATCATCAAGGATGATAGTCTCCTCCTTGAACTCCATGAATTCCTCTGAAAGCGGAACGTCCGCGAATTCACATCCATGCCTTTCATCACGCTCTGCCACAATTAAATCAACATCAACCTCCACGAGGTCGGATGCCACCATGGACATCGCTTCAAGATAATCATTGGAGTGGGCTGACAAAATCCAATCTACAACTGAATCCCAATGTACACGAGAACACTGTTGTCAAGGCGCGGGCCTAGGCGCACGGAGACAGCTAGGCCTCAGTGCGCCCAGGCGCACCTCACTAAGCGGCGGCCTAGGCGCACCTAGGCTAGGCGCACGCCTAGTTTTAGGCAATGATTTTTGTTTTTTTTTTAAAGTAAAACCCAACCCGCCCCCATCTTCTTTGTTCATTTTGTTGTTGTATACTTGTTTATACTATGTGTTCATTGTGTTGTATGCATTTGATTACAATATGCTCAATTTTATGTTAGCAAGTGTTTGTATTCTATTTGTTCCTTTTGTTGTTTACTTGTTTATACTATGTATGTGTCATTGTGTTGCATGCATTTGACTATAATATGTTCAATTTCATGTTAGTAAGGTGTTATATTGCTTCCTATTATATATATACCTGCAAGTATAGACTATACATATATACCCATGCCTGGAGAATTCCTATGCACATAAGGTCACGCCTATGCACATAAGGCCACGCCTAGGCGCGCCTAGGCTCCTAGGCTCCCTCCGAGCGCCTAGCCTCGCCTTGACGCCTTGACAACTATGCACGAGAAGTAGTGAGACAGTCAATTTGGAAACATATACATTGCTCCACTAAGGTCAGACTATACGTCATAATGCGACGATCAACCTTGCTTCACTTAGTAGCATTCTTGGCCGTCGAAGAGGTTGCATCCACACCTGAGAAGTGATGCGATCAAGTATCAACTTGATACGATCTGATATCAACTAAATGCGATGCGGAATGCTTGAATGAATCCAAGTGCAGAATTTAACAATAAAAATCAGATTTCAGCATGTATCAATAAATTTCAGCAATGCTTATAATCACGTTTCAGCACTCATTCATCACCAATCAGGTTTAATTCAAAGAAGTGATAACAACTGACAAGACAATAATTAATTTCAGATTATAATAAACCAATCCCAGCAATAAAGATGATCACAATCTCAATTAATAATGCCAATGTATCAAAGACAACCATAGACCTAAAAGTTAAAATCCTAATGGATGAGATCTTCGGAAAAACCAAATACTTAGGAACCCTAATGACAATTCAGCAATAAGGCCGGTTGGAAAAAGATGATTTATCACATGAAAATTATCGAAAGATGATACCAAACCGTGCTGAGGTCAATGCCGGCAGCTTTCCGATACTCCGTGTTGCAGAGGAATGGCGCGGAAGGGGGAGGTGTGATCCAGAAGACGGGGTGAAGAAGCCGAGACGATGATCTTGAAGAAGAAGAAACTCCACGTCGATCTTCCGTGAAGCCGAGGATGAATAGCGAAGCGACGGGGTAGAAGCGTGCGGACGGAAGAAGTAGACAAGAAGCAGAGAGGATTTCTTCGGAAGGGATAACCGAACAAGCGCACACGCTTCTTCAATCTAGGGTTTCAATTTCAATTCATCTCCCCTTGTGCAATTAGGGTTTTAGGATTTATAGGAGATGAGACATCAAAACATAAAAGGAAAGAAAGAGAGAGAGAGGCCGGTCGGGTAGAGAGAGAGAGAGGGTCGCGCGGATGAGAGAGGGGGAGTCGGGGGTGTCCGCGGGAGAGAGAGAGAGAGGGCCGGTCGGGTGGGGAATTAGGCTAGGGTTTTGGGTTTTTAATTCCCCTTCGAATCTCATCCATTGAGATCTATTCTAACCTAACATCCTACGGCTAAAAAGTAAACACAGAAACGAGTCAGTTCGGCATCTGTGGCTCGAACCGGATGCGAACATGGCTCGCACCTACCCAAACCAGAAATAAAAACTGAAATAACTAACGATCCGCTGGTCGGATCGAAATAAAGTAAAAACCAAAACTGTGGGGCATTGATTAAGCTTTCCACTGATGCAGACGGATCGACGATCGGGTTCCTGGATCTCCGGCGCGGATGGAAATACGCCATCAGCTGTAGAAAAACTGCACTAGTAGGCTCGTCTGCATCAAGTCCCCCGGACTCAAAAGAACTCGACTCCTGTCGAGCACGGTCCTGGATCCGGCGGGGGCTCTCCTGGTAGCAACCGCAACCACTGAATCTGCTCGAACTGCTTTCCTGGGTCCGGTGGCCAAGTAACCCGCCTCAAGTATGCAACAACTCCATCTGTCATCCTCCGCCCCTCGACGCCAAGCGAAGACCTGAAAGCCAAAACCAACATCCTCCGCGGCACGATAAGATCATCAAAAGACTCAGATAATTTCATGTGATAATAGGAGTTTGGGTTGACATGAAATTCAAATGACATATAAAAAGAAAGGCCGCGGGAGCATAATGTGCTGCGGGTCATCGGCTTGCGCGATTGGCAATGGTGTATTTGGAAGGCCATGGGTTGCGGGTGCATTATGTGTTGCTCAATGTGGCCTGCGCACGATGCAAAACAAGGGGGTTCTAAACCAAGAAGATATGTCATGTCATCATTGTCCGGATGCAGTGAATAAAATAAGAAATTACAGAACTCATCATGCCAATTGTTATGATTTCGAAAAATTAAAGATGATGGGTTGTCCGAAAGCTGAAAACATGATTCATAGATATTGTGCCTCGAAAAATGATCAAACATGCCAAAATCTTCTTTAAGGTTAGACTCAACACTTGGATGATATGGATGCACATATGATTGGTTTATGATTGTAGAGATGCCAGGCAAATGATGAATGCGAGTGCGATTAATGCCTACAGACTCTAAGTGCGATGTGCATGCAATGGAATGCAAAATGTTGTCTAATCCCTTCTCAATTGCTAGTGAACCAGATGAACACCCTCCTAGATTATCAGCGAATGGGGGTATGGGATGTTTCTGATTCAGAAGAGCTTTAGGTGCATAGGGTGATGGAGACTGGTGAATAACCCGCAGTGATGCAGTCACATCATCTTCCCCCAAGACTAACTCATTGGAGTGTTCACCCTCAGACCCATGACTTTCCTCTTCCTTCTCATTGTCCGCCAGATTTGTCTGTGGGTTGAATTGTCGTTGAGGACAATCGGCTGACTTGTGTCCTGGCTGATCTACTGATTTGTGCTCTTGTCGCAGGGTTTGGCGACTTCTGTCTTGGCTGGTCTGCACGTAGTACGCCAGCGGATTTGTGCTCTTTTCCCTAACACGACGACTAGTGCGCTCGGATACTTTCGAGGACGAATTTTGGAACACTTTGTTTGGAATCGGAGGGGAGGAACTTCCGTTGCGGTTTTTCCCTCATGTGGGTCCAAGTGGAAATTTTATCTTTTCCTTTTCTACCCCTAGCGGTCTGCAACTGTTTCCACCAAACCAGTGCATGACCTTTCAGTTTAAGGCTGACAAACTTAACTTGTTTGTCGCGGGGGATTTTCTTCCACTCGAAATACCGGTCGATATGCTCGGCCCACTCTAGAAACTCTTCGGGATCCGTCCGACCCCCGAACTCAGGAATGTCTATGTTGATGCTCTGATCCCAGCCCCAATGGGACTTCGATCTCCTATGAGTTCTGCTATTCCGCCTATCAGATCCATTAGAGGAACTGACGCTGGCTCCTCCTGACTCTAGGTCTAACGCAGTATGCCCTGGCGACGCTCTAGTCCTGTGTTCCCGATGGGGTCGAGGTGGATTCTGGGATTTGGTGACGGCCAAGGTCAATTTTTCTATTTGGGTCTGAAGCCTACCCATGTGTTCCTGTTGCCTTATGAAGGCATCGTGCCAAGTGCGGGGTGGCAACGATCCAGCCATTGTAGATTCTATCGACTCACTACAGAGAGAAAAGGGATGGTCCTAATATGTATGCGATCACGCGATGCGTGTTACTAAGTAATGCAAGATACAAACTAAAATGAAAATAGGGAAAATAAAAAAAAATTCCAGCAAACACGAGATGATGCGAGATGCGAGAGGACCGGCCGTTGCGTAAGGACGCGACGACTAGTGCGCTCTGATACCAACTTGATGCGATCAAGTATCAACTTGATACGATCTGATATCAACTAAATACGATGCGGAATGCTTGAATGAATCCAAGTGCAGAATTTAACAATAAAAATCAGATTTCAGCATGTATCAATAAATTTCAGCAATGCTTATAATCACGTTTCAGCACTCATTCATCACCAATCAGGTTTAATTCAAAGAAGTGATAACAACTGACAAGACAATAATTAATTTCAGATTATAATAAACCAATCCCAGCAATAAAGATGATCACAATCTCAATTAATAATGCCAATGTATCAAAGACAACCATAGACCTAAAAGTTAAAATCCTAATGGATGAGATCTTCGGAAAAACCAAATACTTAGGAACCCTAATGACAATTCAGCAATAAGGCCGGTTGGAAAAAGATGATTTATCACATGAAAATTATCGAAGGATGATACCAAACCGTGCTGAGGTCAATGCCGGCAGCTTTCCGATACTCCGTGTTGCAGAGGAATGGCGCGGAAGGGGGAGGTGTGATCCAGAAGACGGGGTGAAGAAGCCGAGACGATGATCTTGAAGAAGAAGAAACTCCACGTCGATCTTCCGTGAAGCCGAGGATGAATAGCGAAGCGACGGGGTAGAAGCGTGCGGACAGAAGAAGTAGACAAGAAGCAAAGAGGATTTCTTCGGAAGGGATAACCGAACAAGCGCACACGCTTCTTCAATCTAGGGTTTCAATTTCAATTCATCTCCCCTTGTGCAATTAGGGTTTTAGGATTTATAGGAGATGAGACATCAAAACATAAAAGGAAAGAAAGAGAGAGAGAGGCCGGTCGGGTAGAGAGAGAGAGAGGGTCGCGCGGATGAGAGAGGGGGAGTCGGGGGTGTCCGCGGGAGAGAGAGAGAGGGCCGGTCGGGTGGGGAATTAGGCTAGGGTTTTGGGTTTTTAATTCCCCTTCGAATCTCATCCATTGAGATCTATTCTAACCTAACATCCTACGGCTAAAAAGTAAACACAGAAACGAGTCAGTTCGGCATCTGTGGCTCGAACCGGATGCGAACATGGCTCGCACCTACCCAAATCAGAAATAAAAACTGAAATAACTAACGATCCGCTGGTCGGATCGAAATAAAGTAAAAACCAAAACTGTGGGGCTTCGATTAAGCTTTCCACTGATGCAGACGGATCGACGATCGGGTTCCTGGATCTCCGGCGCGGATGGAAATACGCCATCAGCTGTAGAAAAACTGCACTAGTAGGCTCGTCTGCATCAAGAAGTGAAAGTGGTCACAGTTGCAAACAAGGTGCCATCATACAGAGGTTGGATGCTATGCTGTTAACATATCTCACAAGTCGTGTGCCTTCAAGTTCGCACTTCGACTCAAGGGTATGCCTCTTGAAAGCCGACTGCCCATCTTAGGGAAGGGCTTCATAGATGTCCTTATTAGATTCGCCATGAAGAAAACAAACTTGTGGACCAGCCCTAAAATATGAAGAATTCATGAACAAGCAATGGGTGCAGGTGGCGTTCGAGGCCCTCTATAGATGTGGAAGGCACAATAGGTGAGCCGTAGCGAGCAGCTATGGCTGAACAAAGCACAGGAACTTGGTCAGGTAGCCTTGCAGGTGATCACGGAAGATGGTTGTAGCAGAAGAAAAAGCTTGTTATGAAAGAAATTATTGCTGCTAAGAGCCCGATTGCAGTGTAAAAACAGTTCTAGTATCGTCCGCAATTGAGGAAGGAAGATCCGATCGTAGAAAAAACGATGTTGGCTCCGTCCATAGTGGAGGAATGAAGGCTCAACGCTTGAAGGCACAAATTCAAAAAAGTTTTGTGCTTTAAAGGGTGCACCATTCACAGAGAAAAAATCCCAATTGAATATAGAACAGACCACCAATTTGCATTGAACGATGAATAGTATCGGGTAGGAATCACAAATCTCTTACGGAGATGGATATCTAATTTCAAATGAAGCAGGTGTGATTGAGTTTGATCTGGTGAAAGCTTGACATGAATAGAGCAGGCCACTAACTTGTAATGGACAATCCAAATTAAGATAATGTGTCAGATTCTAAAAAAATGCACTCATCTTAAGCCACCTTGTGATCCGGTGAAAGGTTGAGATTTGTGCCTCTTCTTCTTAGGGTTTTGGTGAGTCAGAGACAATAAAATCGCAATGGCAGTGGATCTACAATAAGGAGGCAGAGACAATAAAGTTGTAATGGCGCTGGATCTGTGACGTGGAATCTGCACTGACGATGATGAATCATTGCGGTAGATCTGTGCTCATGAATCCACGCCAACAACGATGAGACACTTCTAGCTCTCTGTGATAAGTGCTTGTCCTCTGCTGCCAGTGAAGGTTGGTGTAGCCACCAACAATGCTGATCCAGCAAAAATGTAGACTGATAGCTCCACCTATGAAGTCTGATGTGATGCCGCCTTTGACATTTGGTGATGCTGTGATGCGTAGGATGTCCAAATGCAGTGGCGGAAGCAAACAGCCGAAGAATGATCTCTCACAAGCTGTTAAAAGAGGCCACTGAAAAAGGAAGCCAATGGTTGGAGCTGGAAAAAAAAGGCAGAGCCTCCCTCACACCCTAGCTCCAAGGTAGAAATGCAATTGCTAGGGACGATCAAGAGTGGCGGCTCTGGTACACTGAAACTTGCGGAGCAACGAAAGTAGTCTCATTAGGGCATTAGCCCAGGGTACATATAAACTGAGATGAGTGTGGTCACAAGCCTATACTAAGCATATACAATTGTACATTCTCTAACAAGATAATTATAATTACTAAAGATGGAAATCGAAGAAGTCACTCTGAATAAAGTGTTGAGAACTCAGTATCGACATTACAGTTTGTGTAGAATCAAAACTATAAAAGTCTCACAAATCAAATATAGGTGTTTACTAGTATGATCACCCGGGTTCCATTTAGTCATCCGATGTATAATAACTGGTCGTGGTTCGTTCCTCCGACGGAATCGACTCATATAGAGTATGGGGGGCTCCACATGGTAAGACCACGTCTACTGAACTCCCTTTTTGTATTATAGTGTAGATAGCTCCTTGCTGACAGCTGTCTGTAAGCTTCAATCCTACTCTGAGCATTTGACTACCTTACATTCAGGCTTTCTCCTTCTCTGTATACTATCTAAGTGCTACAAAGCTGGCCTAAGCATTTTGGATGATGGCACACTCGAGGTTGATCAACCAAGGGGGCCTCTTCCTTTATTGCTATTATGGGTTAGTTCGGTAGCTTGGTTATATTTGCTTTAGTTTTCCTACTATGATATAGTCCAAGTAATTAAGCAAACATAATGGCCTCGCAATAACTTTGATAGCTCACACTGAATAGGACCAAGATTCTCTCTAGCCGTCGTGTGTTGTCCTTGACAACAACGTGTCAAGAACTCAGTATCGACATTACAGTTTGTGTAGAATCAAAACTATAAAAGTTTCTCGCAAATCGAATATAGTTGTTAACTAGTATGAAACCCGGGCAATGCCCGGGTTCAATTCAGTCATTTGATGTATAATGACTGGCCGTGATTCGTTCCTCCGACGGAATCGACTCATATGGAGTATAGGGGGCTACACATGGCGATGCCATGGCTACTGAGCTCCCTTTTAGTATTATAGTATAGATAGATAGTTGCCAAGTCTCATTTTGATTCCGACCTCTAACATATGTTTCCAGTTTTCGCTGGTAGCATTGACATGTGGAGGAAAGAAACTAATTTATAAACCTCAGAATCCTTTCAAATGTGTTCTTGTCATTCGCTCTGTAATTTCTGTTTGCAGTTTTGCAGTGCTCTCAATAGAAATGAAAGATAATGAAGGCCAAGCTCATGTTCTTTCAGCAGCTCTTGAAGTATGTATAGCGTTTAATCTACTTTCTAAAGTGTGCTCCCTATGTTTATGAAAAGTGTATATAGGGTTAATCTTCTCGAATCTCAGATTGCGGAGAACGGGAGTCAAGATGTTGATTCAAGATTCCGAGCACTCGTTGCAGTTGGATCTCTTGTATCCTCTGACATCTGGTTTATTATCTGAATTAGTTAAACTTCAAGTGAGCTTGGGCATTTGAATGAGCATTTAGTCACTTAGGCTGATTTGCATTGGGGATATAAGTTTAGCATGCTTGAACTAATTACTAGCATCACCTCTCTCTCTCTCTCTCTCTCTCTCTCTCTCTCTCTCTCTCTCTCTCTCTCTCAAGTTTATCGGACTTAAACTAATTACTAGCATCACATCTCTCTCTCTCTCTCTCTCAAGTTTATCGGACGTAAACTAATTACTAGCATCACATCTCTCTCTCTCTCTCTCTCTCTCTCTCTCTCTCTCTCTCTCTCTCTCTCTCTCTCTCAAGTTTATCGGGCTTGAACTAATTACTAGCATCACCTCTCTCTCTCTCTCTCTCTCTCTCTCTCTCTCTCTCTCTCTCTCTCTACCAAATGTTCGATGCCTTTGTTGCCCTTGATCTAACTCTTTTAGATGCTTGATGGCCTTATGAAGTCGATTGCAATCGACTTTGATGTTGAAACTATTGCGAAAGATGCGAAAGCTTCGAAGGAAGCAAAGATTGCTGAAGTGGGAGCTGATATAGAGAACATAACAAAGGCTACTTAACGATCGATATGCTGGTAATTCATCAGTGCTGTTATTCGCGCCCCCAGTCTTTGTCATCACAACTAATCATTTCTTCTTCTATTTTCGGATACAAGATTCGCCGGGGTGGTACCGCAACCAGCTGGACCTGTTGATGAAGATTCACACAGCAAGTTGCTCACACGAGGTTGAGGAAAGCGATGTATATTGAATCGATATCCAAAGAAATGAATACCATCAATCTTTGTGTGATCAGACAACAGAAAGATAATTTTGGTGAGTTTACTGCCTCAACTTCCAGGTGAAAGAGATGTTCCTCTTCTCTCTCTTTTTTGGTACGCTATTTCTTTTGAACGATGAAAGTTTGGCCGTCAATCATGCAGTCTAAATGATCCCTCAGGGTCTGATGGGAAATATTATTTACCCCAAAGCTCTTACCGATTCATTCACATAGAATGACATGTTGCGATCACAGCCATCTGTTTCACCCAGCCCTGACCAGTAACTCGCACTCAGCCTGGAGCAGCAGGCAAAGCGACGCTGTGATTGGATGCCACATCATTCTGTGAACAAATCAGTAAAAGATATCGGTATGAATAGCATTTCTCGGGTCTGATAGCACTGAGATGTGAGTCCATGATTAGGAGAGCAAATACAGAGTCGGTGCCCAATCCTCGGTTCACTCAGCCGGGGCCCAACGTGTATCATGGTCATAGTAGGCTAGTCTAGCACTCAGCCTCAGTAGCTTTCATCGGATAGCTGTGATTCCTGCCTTGTCGTAGAGGAGTTGAACTGGAAGACAGTGTTCAGGGTTGACACTTCATCTGAAAAATTCAGTGGTCCACATCTTCTCCAGACTCACCATCGTTAGTTCAATTATATAAAGGAACAATACAAGCGTTTGTTTGGCGGTGCGGTTGGATGGCGCAAAAGCAACTTTGAAGGCCTTAAATGGAGTTCATATCTGCCCACATGCATCACAGCCGCACGATGGAGATGATCCGAAGTAAATCGTACTCCAGCTGACGGCATGCGGTTGTGATGTGCGCCAGGCCTACTGACAGACTGGACGAGATCCGAACTCTTTTAAATGTGTTCATCTGATCCAAACTATCTGTTGTTGATGTTTAGTTGGGACATTTTGGAAAGAAATTGGGGGAGGGATCTTATTTACCATGAAAATTACCTAGTACCCGCAACGATAATTTGAAGGAAAAAAAAATTTTCAGTTCCGTACATAATTGTAAAATTCAGTATCATACCGAACCCATCTTATTTTCCTTGCATCCTAGCAGTGGAAGCATTATTCTAGGGGTCATGGGATGCAACCTAGGTGGACGTATGAGATCCACCATAAGCCATTGGATGGTGGTCACTATGAACTTTGGTACGGTACCCAACCCAAGTAGAATTTTTCTTCGAAAAAAACATTGTATAGATCCTTAAGCACCCATTTATTTATTTGCCCAATTACTAAGTGCACCCATAGCTCGCCGCAACCGACAAAGCTAGTGTAGACAGGAGAGGAAGAAGAGGTGGTGGGTTAGGGTTTTGATTGGGGAGGAGGAGAGAGAGAGAGAGGAAGGACTGGTAGGTTAGGGTTTTTGAGTTGGTGGGTTAGGGTTTCGACGGAGTAAGGTGAGGCCGTGGTGATGGCGGTAGCCTGAAAAAGGAAGGGGGAGGGGGAGTAAGGGCACGCGATCTATGCGTGATCTGACAAAAGGGGGGGGGGAGTATGGGATGCACTTATCCATGGAGTACATCTATTAAATTTTAATTATGGGTTGTGTGCAACACCTAATGAGGTTGCGCTTCGCTTTTTAGGTCCAAATATTATTTCTCTTCATAAAGAAGACTGGGCATGTTAAAACATAATAAAAAAAAATGAATCGACATTAAAAATAGTGTTCCAAAGTTTTTTTTTTTTTCGACAAAATCAATGGTCTAAAGAAACTTCAAGTGAATATCTTTTTTTTTTTTTTTTTGCTTTAAGAGACTCTTTTCTTCTTTCCATTTTTCTTTTTTAACCCCCTCAAAAACCAAAAGAGGGTTAGGCAAACCCCCAACAATTTCTTAATAATTAAAAAAACCAGGTTGCAATAAGATTACAAAAATTCTTAGCCTCATTTGTGAAAGAATCTACCCATAGGAAGATCCATAGCTTGGAAAGAATCTACCCATGGGGAGATCCATAGCTTGAAAATAAAAACAACAGATCTAATAAGGTCAGCATCAGCAGCTATTTGCCCATTAAAAATCTTATTTTTCTTCAATCAGAGCAACCACAGTACCCACATCACCAAAATGTCCCATGGCTTTCGGATGCCTCTCTTCACCTTTCGCCGCCTCTTCCATCTAGACCATAATGCACGCAAGCCACTCGGTGGGAATAAAACCCACATCTGTGTTCAAAATGATCACAAACCTTCCTAGCAAGCCGATAATATTGGAGTAAATTGGACGGGCTCTCTTCTTCACCTTCACAGACGTGCATTGAGGGTCGCTTAATGCGGGATTTTTTTTCTAAGTTTGACCTTCGTAAGGATCTTATTCCTGTAGGTCAATAATGAGACCGTCGCCTTTCCTTTCTCTCTATGTTAAAAAAATTGTCAGTTTTTTTTTATCTTTTATTTCTTTTTCTTGATTGCATTACGTGGAATACAATGATCCCTCTCTATGATCCAAACTTCTATTAATAATATTATATCATTATTGTGTCATGAGAGCACACCAAAGAAAGGGGGCGGGGAACATCTTTTATCTATACAGCTGAAACGA
This sequence comes from Chamaelirium japonicum, assembly GCA_947650365.1. Classification (NCBI taxonomy): domain Eukaryota; kingdom Viridiplantae; phylum Streptophyta; class Magnoliopsida; order Liliales; family Melanthiaceae; genus Chamaelirium; species Chamaelirium japonicum. The sequence goes on from OX393550.1 coordinate 113,058,580, forward strand.
AACCCGCAGAATCCCACTCTTATTCACTGCTCTTTATTCGACACCTCCAACTCCGATGATCGCCGGAGATGATCGTCGTCCAGCGCCTGGCCCTTCCTCCCCCTAACGACGGCGGTCTTAACGTAGCAGTTGAGGAAGACGAGGAAGAGGGCGGCGTTGAGTACCGAGTTGAAGGCCCAGGCTCCGATCCCGTTGCAGCCCCCCTTCCCGAAGTGGAGCAGCAGCACCCCCATGTGGCACACCAGGTTGCACCCCAGCATCGCTAGCTGGCATCCCAGCACCACCCGGAAGCAGGAGGACCCGCCGCCAAACGGCAGGCCCACTCCGACCCAGAACCGGCACCCGAACACCACCACGTGCGCGGCCGTGGCGGCCAGGATCGCCACCACCTGGAAGGACTGGGAGAACTCGAGCCAGAGGAAGGACATGCAGACGAGGGCGGAGTGGGTGAGGGCCCCGGCGAGGGCGTACGGGCGCCGGCGGAGGATGGAGAAGAAGGTGCGGAGGAGGTGGAGGAACCGGGAGAGGTAGAAGGCGTACGACCAGAAGAAGACGCGCCCCGACGGCCGGGTCCCGAGGGGGAAGCAGAGGAGCCACCGCATCGGCGTCGTCTTGCTCCGCCACCAGGACCACCGCGTGTCCCGGATCTCGGCCGAGGAGGAGAAGAGTATCCCGAGGAAGATGGTGGCCGAGGCGAGGGCCATCGCGAGGGAGTGGACGGCGGGGATAGGACCGAGGGGGACCGGGCGGCGGCGGCGGCCGAGGAGGAGGAGGAGGTGGAGGGCGAGGGCGAGGAGGAGGTAGAGGGCGATGGAGGTGATGAGGAAGGACCAGGTGGAGCCCCACGATTGGGCGTGGCTCCACCGGAAACCGACGATCGCCGGGTGCTCGGCGAGCCAGTAGGTTAAATCGCCCATTGCAGCCCGTTCGAGTTCGACCCTCCTAGCACGACGGGATGATCGATGGGGGTATTGAAGACGGACGTCCAGACTTCCCCCTTTGTGGGACCCGACAGGTGGTGGGGATGATTTTGGTGGTGCAGGGTGGTGGAAATATCCGAGCGGACACGTGGAGGTTTCCGTTTCACTAGCCGGTTGTGGCCATCCGGGTCGCCGAGTCTTCTGATGGGCGTCAATGACATTGCCGACTTCAGTCGAACACCATATGGGCCGGATCTACAGCCCACACCTCACCGGAGGTAGCCCCACTTAAAATATTAAAAAAAATTATCCAATTTGTTGTTGACGCGACGAAGGCCCATTAATAAGGGCAACTCATGCCCATCATCGCCATCGTTATCGCCGGTCCCGTGCCACCTTTATCCTTCTTCTCCTCCTCCTTCTTCCTCTTCCGTCCAAATATGTGTGGCATAACAATACAATGCACTTAATTAGCCTCCAACTGAATATGTGTGGAAGCACTCAGCCTTAAATGATCGAGTGTCAGAGGAAGAAAAATAAAGAGGCGGCTCACGACTAGCGACAACAATAGCGGCAATGGGTGTTGGTTATCCTTATCTATAGGCCTTGGTTGAGCTCAGCCATCTATATAACATGGCACGTCGGTTTTGTGCTGACTAGACAAAACGGAACCGCTGACTAGGACAAGCTGACTAGACAAAAATGAACTGAATAGATTTAACCATTCGTTCAAAAATCAACGCACGATCTCTATTTCCCCATCAACCAACTCCCTCCCTTTGGTTTCAAATCCTGACTTATTTAAACTGCATTAAACCCCTAAAATCCCGGCCCATTTAAACTGCATTAAACTTGACCGTTCATCCCGTGATCGTTGTTCGCATCAACGGCTATAAACCCGCATGCTGAAATTTCGGCCACCCCAAACCATCGGATCGATCTCGAGGAATCCGTTCGAATAGAGTTAGCTGTGATTGATTGATTGTATGGGGAGAGTGAGTTGGTCGCACCGAAGGCAACCGCTTCGTGCCAATCGGCATGGGCAAGGAAATGAGTGTCCCTATGAATACCGGTGTTGTCGTCAAAAGTGTTTTGTTACCGAAGACGTTCAGGTGTGTTGCCGCCGAAGGCGGCCCACTGCAATGCTGATAATGTGCTGCCGCTGAAGACGGCCCACTGCAGTGCCGACAGGCACGGGCAAGCACTAGTTTAAGACGAAGTACTAGAGGCATTCGACTACCCTTGATTACTTGACCTTTAATGACCAAATGAGATGTACAAGAACTCGACCTCCAGTAGCTAGGTCATTGTTTTTTAGACAAAGGAAGAAGGGGACGAGGAGAAAGGTGGCGGTGGACTGATGGTGGTGGGTTGGATGGGACCAACGACATTGAATGGGAGACAGTGTCGGAGTTTTTTGCAGTTTCGGCGAGGACGGAGTGCGACAAAAGGCTCGACGCGGAGGACCCAAGCAAGGACATCAGCTGGTTGGCGCCCTGGGTGCTAATTGTGCGGCGTCCGGTCACTAATGGGCGCCAGCTTCTCGGGTTAGCGCCCAGGGCGAGTCTTGTGTCCAATATTTTTTTGGATTGCCAAGTCATTGGCACCCGATGGTGCCTTGGACGCCAGGCACAAAACGTGCACGGATTGGACTCGGGTCTGCACGGTTTTGGGGGCTATAAATAGGATTTTTATTTTAGATTTTGCAAGGAGTTGTCATTGTGTTTGACGGCTAGTTTTAGGGTCTTGCTTCGGGTTTCTCTTTGACGACCAAGAGCCAAGATCCAAGACTCCTGAGGCTGTGATGCAAGATGGATGACGTGAGGTGAGGTGTACAAGGCCACGAGTTAGCCCCACATCGCCTGGAGAGAAGGAGATCCTGAACTACTTATATAATTTCTCCTCCCAAACATAGAATACGCGTTTTAAAGCATGCACCACTACGAAATTCATAAGAACTCCGTAGTTAAGCGTGCTCAGGCGAGAGTAGTACTAGGATGGGTGACTACCCTGAGACGTTCTCGTGCGGGCACGGGCAAAGCGGATAATATCTTGTGTGTTTGGGGCGGGTGTTACAAAATGGTATCAGAGTCAGCTCTCCTCGCAATGGGGGAATCTAACCCTACACGTGGATGTGTATCCCTAAGGGGGGTGGATTGTGACGACCAAGATTCAATAGCCTTAGGCTGTCATGCCAAGATGGATGAGGTGAAGTAAGGTATACAAATCCACAAGTTAGCCCCACATCGTCTGGAGAGAAGGAGATCATGAGCTAGTTATATAATTTTCTCTCCCAAACATAGAAGACATGTTCTAGGTGGTTCGATGGTAACCATACTAGTGCAAAACCTTGAGTTTGAGGGTTCGATACCCAATAGACCAATAGAGGACAATATCTTGTGTTTTGGGACTCATCACCTTTCCTGCCAAGACGCATTTTAAGTGATGGATATTCTCACGGCGATCAAGTCGATGGAGGATGCACAGCTCGTTTGGAGGTTTTTGAAAATTAATGAAAAAAGAATAATTGTGTAATTCGATCGAGAAATGAAATCATCGGATCAGCGCATCACATGATTTGAACCAGAGGAGAACCTCGAACGTTTTACGGAGCTTAACGGAGTATGATGGTGGCTTGTGAATGTGGCATGAAGAACACCCAAGCCTGGCACCATTTCTCTCTCTTCTATTTCTTCCTTTCCATTTTCTTATATTTCTCTTATCTTCTCTTTATTTCCTTTTCCTTTTCTTTCTTTTTTCGTTTATTATTCCTTTTGCCCATCGCACCCGACTTAACCCATTTCAACCTTGCACAACTTGCATGCAAACTAACCGTCCAAACCCAACCAGTCATGCATGTCCAAAAACTCCACACAACTCAACCCATGCATGTGAATCCAAGAACTCGAGTACCCTGCATCCAGCTCTCATCCGAGACCCCTTTGGGATTCTCTCTCTAGTCTGAGCCGATACCTGATCAGTGAAAAACTTTTCAGCACAATCTGTGTACGCTAGCTACAACCGTTGCCCAGAGCCTATCAGCATGCTCCAAGTACTGGGGGCCACTACCCCCATGTGTTTGGGCCGGCTATATTATGTCTCTTGAATCGTAGTGGGTCCCGCGGTTGTAGCGTATGCAGGATGTGCTAAAAAAATTTCCCCCGATCAGCAGTTCACATATCCCCATCTTCGAGCCATGCATGCAAACCATCTCTTCTCCCGTCCTAATCTCTCTCTCTCTCTCTCTCTCTCTCTCTCTCTCTCTCTCTCTCTCTCTCTCTCTCCTTCTTTATTAGATAAAGACATCGGGGGAAGAGAGACGAAGAGAGGGAGATTGGGGGTAGAGAGAGACATAGTGTTTTGTCTAGTCAGTGTTCCTTTTTATCTAGTCAGCTTTTTGTTCCATTTTATCCTAGTCAGCTTTTTGTTTTATTTTATCTGAGTCAGCATATAGACTACCATCCTTTATTCATGTCGATAGTCTTGTGGGTGCAAATTTTGGCAAGAAGTCTGCAAACAGCGGGCCCCACCAGCCCTGCCTGGTGGGCCCCCGAAGACAACAGCGGGACCCACCGGCCCTGCCTGGTGGACCCCCGAAGACTACAGCGGGACCCACCGGCCCTGCCTGGTGGGCCCAAGAGCCTGGGAATCCCCCAGGAGACGATAGCGGGACCCACCAGCTTTACCTGGAGGATCCCCAGATACAACAGCAGAAACCGTCATTTGCCACCAGAGAATTCTATAAATAGCAACCCTTCGAATGTAAAGAAGATCCGATTTCCACTTCTGAGATCTGATTTTCAGAAACCAGAGCTCTGGATTTCAATTTCCATTTTTCTACTTCCTCTCTTCGATCTTCTTCTTGTCTTTGAAGAGATCAAAGGGGTTTCAGTGATACTCGGCCTGTCGAGATCACTTCGATATAAGTATTAGTGAATTCGGGTTGCTCCCTATAGCACGGAGACGTAGGCTTCGGCTGAACTCCGAGATCACATCTCTCGCGTCAACTCTCTGATTGCGTCTCCTATCTGTTTGTGTATTGAAAGTATCAACTTCAATCAATAGATCGACCAACGATCTTCGACTCAAATCTTCAATTGACTTGTGCTGCAAAGTCTTCGGTTCGGCATGAAGATTTTCCCCCACAGTTTGGCACCGTCTGTGGGATCCGAAACGAAAAGCCAAGTCCTCTCTACGACTATTAGATCGGTTGAGTAGACAACCGATCTTGATAGCCAAACTTCCTCGCCCCTTCAGTTGAGCATACAACCGTTCGGACATCGGCAATCTCGTTGCACCCTTCGCTCTCTACTAAATGGCGAGAACAAAGCATCAGGGTCAACCAGAAGGAAGTAACACTCATCAACCTCGTCCTGAGACTCGTTCAATGAGTCAAAGGCTCAATTTCGGACAGCCCCTTGTTGTCCCCGATGTGGGGGTTCATTCAGGAAGCGGGAGATCAGTCGATCGACCGATCGGCCCTCCTCATCAATCGATCGGGCAGACTGCCCCTGCTCCTGCTGAGAACCCTCCATCTACCTATCAAATCTCGGCGATAGACTTCCAATTGCTTCAATTGGCAAAACAGAACGCCGCCCTCACCGTTGAGAGGGATGCTCTCAAGAAGGCAGCCTCCGAGGCTGGGATTGCTCTTCCTATCCCCTCGATAAACGAGAGGGTCGATCTTCCAAGACAATCAATACACTCCGAGCAACGGAGATCAATGGGCACTGATGCCCTCGATAGGATTCATCGCAACCCAACTCCCTCTGTTGCCCCATGGAAGCAGAGTGTTTGGGATCGCCTTGATGACGAGTCCTCCCAATCCTCTTCTGGACGCAACTGCAACAGGAAGGCACCTTCAAAGCCTGACATACCGAGGAGACACCAGATAAAAGGGGCTCCTTCAAAGAGTAGAATTTCTCCATCTATTCCGTTTCAGCGTAAACTCGGATCGGACCTTCATCACCGACTCCAACCCGCTGATACTCAGAGACCTGAACAAGACCTCTCGATATTACCCCTCGATCTACATCCAAGTCGGGGGCATGGTCGTAGAGACGGATACTCCTCTGCCGGACCTCTCCATCGGAGCTTGTTCGAATCAGTATTTCCAAGGGGATGGAGAACTCCCACTCTCCCCAAATTCAATTGTATCAAGGGAGATCCAACTCTCCATATACTCGCTTTCAAGCAAGCCTTGACACCACATGAAGAAGAGAACAACGTGCTCTACCGTACCTTCGCCGGAAGCCTCGACGAGCCATATCTTGATTGGTACCATAACCTTCGAGCGGGATCCATCACCCAATTCGATGTTTTGGCCAGTCACTTCATACAGCATTATCAACTAAACATGAAGCCGGAGAAAAAGCTCGACTCTCTCTATTGGTTGAGGATGGGTGCCGACGAGAGTCTCCGCAGCTTCACAAGGAGATTCCGCAATGAGCACGCCGCCCTCTCCGGGAGACATCTGGATGATGAAGCTATCATGTTGGCTTTCCAGAATGCACTCCGCTTCGATCAACACATCTACAATGACTTCATCCGCAATCCCCCTCCTTCTCTGGGCTCAATGTTTGATCGAATCCAGAGAGAGATTGAGGTTGAGGACGATCAAGTCGCTCGAAAAGGGCGAGAGACGAAGCGAAGGCCTACGGAGAGAGAAGCTCCAAAGTATGCTGCCAAAGCTCACAACGCTGAGGTAGCAGCCCCCCTGCCAACAAACGGGCGAAGAACGACGGACGTCGATCCCCGACGAAGACCACTTTCACCGAGTGGAATTTACCGATCGAGCAGATTCTCAACCGCATTCAACACGAAGAATTCCTTCGAAGGCCCAATCCTCTACAGCCAAATACTAAATTCACGACTGACAAAACGGTCTATTGCGACTTCCACCAAAGTCACGACCATTCCACCGATCGGTGCTACCGGCTGAAATTTCATCTTGAAGATTTATTGCGAGAAGGCCACCTTCAAGAGTTCGTCAAAGGCGGACAAGATCAGCGTCGAACCTCTGCAAAGAGAAAAGAAGCTTGTTGGGTTCATCAAATCTCCTCCAACCGACCACCTATCACCGTGAATGCAAACGTCTTTGGCATCCACGGGACATTGCACAATCAAGCCCTAACCGGGAAAGAAGTGGATCGGCAAGTTCGACGCATCTTCCACGTGCGTTCTGCGGCGAACAAGGAAGACACCTGGATCGAGAAGCCTATCGAAGGATTGATTTGGCCCTCCATCGTTTTCAATAATACCGATCTTCAAGGCGTTCATACTCCACATCGAGACCCCCTGGTCCTAAAACTCCTCATTGATGGAAGCACTATCAATCGTATCCTCATCGACACTGGAAGCTCTATCGACATTATGTTCTCAGATTGTTTCAAACGACTGGGACATAAATACTCAAGCCTCGACGTCGTCCCGACAGTAATCACAGGATTCAACGGCGAGCAAAGTATTACGATGGGCGAGTCGAGATTCACTCTCGACCTTAGCCGAGAGACTCGAGTCTCGGTAAGGTTTGCAATCGTCGAAGGAACGTCCAGCTACAACGCCATTCTCGGATGACCATTCCTCCATCAGATTAATGTCATCTCCTCTTCTCACTATCAACTTCTCAAATTTGCAACGAGAGAAGGCATTGTCTGCATACGAGGCGATCAACAAGCCGGGAGATCTTATGAAGCTGCTGCGATAAAAACGGATCGCAAGATCAATATTGCTCCTCCAAAGCAACCACGAGATGAAGCTGGCCCTTCTTCCAAATAGCAATCAAAGGAGATTCCACCGATCGATCCCCCACCAATCGAATGGGAAGCCTCACCTTCAATTGAAGAAATCATCCCTATCAATATCGGCGGTGGAAATCTCTCTCGACAAACATTCATCGGTACCGGTCTCAGCGACGCAGAAGCGCGAGACATGGTATCATTCTCCTCCTGGGCAGCTTCCAATTCAGCCGTCAGGCGAGAGACTTCAGTTGAAGCCCCTCGCTCTCCGACCTTCTTGAAAAGCTTTGTGCCAAACTTCAGAACCGCTGAGTTCTGCGAATAAACAAGAAGTGTTAGAAATATTTCAGAAGATTCAATTCAAAAGTCAAGACAAGCTGATGCACTTACCACCACTTCAAGCCTATGGAAGGCTTCCTCGATCGAGGCCTCCGGGAGGTTACAGAGCTTCCGAATGACTGGAGTTGGGTGGTTGATGTCAACCTCACCCAAATCCTTCAAAAGCAAAGTCGGGCCAGCAGGAGTCTCTACAAGTCAAAGTAGAAGTTCAAAGAGTTAGAATATTTCAAACATCAGAGAAAAGGCAATCAAGAAGAAGAAGTTAGTAAGGATACTTGTGGCATCGACTTGAGATGTCTTTCCCTTCCCACGGTCGGAGCTCTTACCCTTGGGGGTCGACCTCTCCTTGGTGGGGGTTGGCTCCGGCTGAGATTGGGGAGCCCCATCGCCCACGCGGCTCTCTCTCTCCATATGTATGGGAGAGGGAACACCCCGAGGAGGTGAGACCCCCCCTTCATCCTGTTGCCCGCTCGTTTGCTCGAGGCCAGCCATAATGGCAGCCACTTCTTCCGCCAGAGAGCGCGACGAGGGTGGAGGTTGCTCAACCTCCAGACCCCCGCTTGTAGTCGCGCCTTCGAGACGAGGAACGTCAGGAGGTATTTGGTCGAGGGGCGTGGGGTTGCTTCCAACCCCATCACTCCCTGAAAATCTAATCTTCAGGCGCACAGGGCGCTTCTTCAAATCTTCAAAATGGTAAACGGGTTGCACCTTCCGGCCGTCACCCTCTACATCCAGTACCTCCTCCATACGACGGGCCTTAGCCTCGTCGATAGGGATCGGCTGCGAGTCTTCACCACCAGTGGGGGTGGGAGGAATTTCTTCCTCACCACCCCCTCTCTCTTCTTCACCAACAGTGGGGGTGGGAGGAATTTCTTCCTCTCCACCCCCATGTCCTCCGTCTCCTCCAATAGGAGTAGGAGGGATCTCATCACCTCCACCGTTCCCACCATCCTCATTTTCATCACCTTCGGTGTCTTCGTCGTCGTCGCCGTCCTCGCCACTGTCATCGCCTCCATCCTCCTCTTCTTCTTCTTCTCCTTCTTCTTCTTCTTTCTTCTTTTCTTCTTCATCTTCCTTCTGCTCGATGAGGACTTTCCTCTTCTTTGCCTGACCCTGGCGGCGTACCACCAGCTTCTCTTCTGCGGTGGGCAATCGACGCCTCGCACCGTACGACTTCTTCTCCATCCGGATTTTTCTGACAATCTTGCCCGATTGAGGATCCTCCTCATAATCGGAATACAAGACTTCATTATCCTCGTACCGGGCCTGCAAACGGTGAAGGAGATTGGCGTTGCCATACCTGACCGGGCAGTTCGAAAACTGCTTCCACGATCGAGTACCACACGTCAATTCCAAGAACAGGTTGTCAATAGCACCAACTCGCTCTGAAGGCCAGGCATAGATACCCCCCCGCACAATATATCTTTATCTCCTTGTGCACATCACTCCGGGGGGTCTCGGGCACTGACAGCGGCACCCACGCTCCGGAGACCGAAAGCGGCCAGTCGGTATATAGCTTGTCGGAGGCGACGGTATCTACGATCGGGCGTAGGGCAGACACGCCGGTCAAATTGAAGAACAGGCTGTCTTTCCTTGATGCCCATTTGTAATGGTAGAAGAAGTACCCAGCTCGATCCGGGCCTCTTCACCATCAGGGATGCTAGAGTAGCATTCCCTGAGCTTATCTTGGAAGTCGGACTCTACGCGGCAGAAGGCGTAGATAATCCTCCAAGCGTTCCCAGTAATCTGCCCGGGACAGAGGCCTGAGGTGTTCAGCAACCTCGCAGCGAAAGGTGGCAGTGGGAGACGCAACCCGCAGTTCAACTAACCTACGGTGACTACTGTCCCCATCACTTGCTCCATACTGGCAAAATTCGCGAAGATAGTCCGCTTGTCGATTCCAAAAGCAGACTGAACTCTCGGGAGCGATGGTCGAGTCTTCCCCTCTATGAAGCAGGCCAAGAGCTTCTGCCACTTCGCCCTCTTCACGTCTGTGAACTTGCCACCGGTGTTGTATATATAAGCGGGTTCCTCCGTCAATGACATCAAGGGGCCCAAGACAAACTTCGCCTTCGGAATGTGCTCTGGCCTTGATGGAGCAGAGGCAAATCCGACTCCCATATGCCTCTTGCCCAGTTCGCCCAACTCCACGAGCACTGCCTTGCCCTTGCCACGACCTTTTGGAGGGGATGAGTCTTCAACAATCTCCTTCCCCTTCCTCTTAGAGGGAACTGCATTCTTCTTCAAACTGCCTGAAGATGCCATTTCGACTGATCGAGAGAAAAACAGAAAGCGAGAAATCGAGAGCAAAAAATCTGGACTTCGAAAAATTTCTGAAAGCGTGAGGCAAAAATGACAGCCAGAGAAGCTTATATACCCTGAGGGAATTGGCACGCAAATCGAGAGAACACGTGTCATCACTATATCAAATCGCGTGTTTTTGCAGGAACACGTGGCATCTATCCGTAGCAAGCGCAAAACCAGGCGAACCGTCGGACCAGACGAAGCGTCGGACCGCCGGTCCAAGCGAACCACCGGTCCAAGCGAACCACCGGTCTAAGCGAACCGCCAGTCCAACCGGACCGCCAATTCAAAAGACTCCCTGATCCAGATGAATCAAAGATTCAAACAGAAAAAATCAAACTCCATCACCGCTCAAGACTTTGCCCGAAGACCTCACAGAAGAACAGGCTCTTCTGCCACCTCGACTGGGCAGGTTCGAAACTTAACCTCGACCGGTTGAATTTAACCGATCGGTCAGACTTGACCGATCGGTCAAATTCATCCGATCGGTCGATTTTCTACTGGATTAGGCAAAAAACTTGGCTTTTTGCCCGATCCCGCCAACCTGGACCGGTTGAATTTAACCGATCGGTCAGACTTGACCGATCGGTCAAATTCATCCGATCGATCGATTTTCTACTGGATCAGGCAAAAAACTTGGCTTTTTGCCCGATCCCGCCAACCTCGACCGGTTGAATTTAACCGATCGGTCAGACTTGACCGATCGGTCAAATTCATCCGATCGGTCGATTTTCTACTGGGTCAGGCAAAAAACTTGGCTTTTGGCCCGATCCCGCCAACCTCGACCGGTTGAATTTAACCGATCGGTCAGACTTGACCGATCGGTCAAATTCATCCGATCGGTCGATTTTCTACTGGATCACGCAAAAAACTTGGCTTTTTGCCCGATCCCGCCAACCTCGACCGGTTGAATTTAACCGATCGATCAGACTTGACCGATCGGTCAAATTCATCCGATCGGTCGATTTTCTACTGGATCAGGCAAAAAACTTGGCTTTTTGCCCGATCCCGCCAACCTCGACCGGTTGAATTTAACCGATCGGTCAGACTTGACCGATCGGTCAAATTCATCCGATCGGTCGATTTTCTACTAGATCAGGCAAAAAACTTGGCTTTTTGCCCGATCCCGCCAACCTCGACCGGTTGAATTTAACCGATCAGTCAGACTTGATCGATCGGTCAAATTCATCCGATTGGTCGATTTTCTACTGGATCAGGCAAAAAACTTGGTTTTTTTCTCGATCTCGCCAGTCTCGACCGGTTGAATTTAACCGATCGGTCAGACTTGATCGATCGATCAAATTCATCCGATCGGTCGATTTTCTACTGGATCAGGCGAAAAACTTGGCTTTTTGCCCGATCCCGCCAACCTCGACCGGTTGAAATTGACCGATCGGTCAGACTTGACCGATCAGTCAAATTCAACCGATCGGTCGAATTTCTACTAGATCGGTCAGAAAACTGTGTTTTCTGACCGATCACTCCAACCTTGACCGGTTGAATTTGACCGATCGGTCAAAATTGACCGATCGGTCATGTTTGACCGATCAGTCAGAACAAGACCAATTAATCTTATTTCGATGCTAACACTCGACAAAGCTCCTCTGCATGTGTGACAGGGGGTCGTTAGCTTTGCACCAAGAATCCAAGCCAGCCAAGGTGGCCTCTTAGCTAACTTGGAGGGGGTAACTGTGGGTGCAAATTTTGGCAAGAAGTCTGCAAACAGCGGGACCCACCGGCCCTACCTGGTGGGCCCCCGAAGACAACAGCGGGACCCACTGGCCCTGCCTGGTGGGCCCCCGAAGACTACAGCGGGACCCACCGGCCCTGCCTGGTGGGCCCAAGAGCCTGGGAATCCCCCATGAGACGATAGCGGGACCCACCAGCTTTACCTGGAGGATCCCCAGATACAACAGCAGAAACCGTAATTTGCCACTAGAGAATTCTATAAATAGCAACCCTTCAAATGTAAAGAAGATCCGATTTCCACTTCTGAGATCTGATTTTCAGAAACCAGAGCTCTGGATTTCAGTTTCCATTTTTCCACTTCCTCTCTTCGATCTTCTTCTTGTCTTTGAAGAGATCAAAGGGGTTTCAGTGATACTCGGCCTGTCGAGATCACTTCGATATAAGTGTTAGTGAATTCGAGTTGCTCCCTATAGCACGGAGACGTAGGCTTCGGCTGAACTCCGAGATCACATCTCTCGCGTCAACTCTCTGATTGCGTCTCCTATCTGTTTGTGTATTGAAAGTATCAACTTCAATCAATAGATCGACCAACGATCTTCGACTCAAATCTTCAATTGACTGGTGCTGCGAAGTCTTCGGTTCGGCACGAAGATTTTCCCCCACAAGTCTATTGGGATATTGTCGAATGCCAGTACTTTCTTTATATGTGGTCGCGGGTTGTGGACCTTATGATGCTGAACGATTTGGATATTACCACATGAGTGTTCCCTCGTGAGATCGTACGGCAGGACTGTCGGTGACCTCTGTCCAGTTGAGTATAAATTTGCACGTGGTCATCGTAAGCCCATCCGATCAGAGACGGTACCAATTACGTGACTACACGGCGAGGAATATGGGATCGATTCTAGGACCCCGCATAAACTTGAAGTGCGGCGTGGATCATCATTCCATTGTTACAAATAGACGATGTATATTGAAGCCAGGGAGGAGATTAACGTTGGTCACTTTCTTTAAATCCGACAACCACGGCTAGATCGATGGGTTCATTGATGTGGGCTCTGCATATAAGCAAGGACAATCAGACAGCTGCCATTGTACCATTGGGTTGTTAGGGGCTAATATATATGATTTGCATGGTCAATAGATTTATGGGATTCTCTCTCTCTCTCTCTCTTATTCCTTTTATGACCTTCCTTATTAGTATGCTAATATGGTATTAATGAGATTTATGCACAACCAAGAGAGAGAATTAATATGGTAATAATCATTAATTTAATATGAGATACTCTCTATCTATCTCTCAAGATCAATTTATGGGATTTGCTCTCTCTCTCTCTCTCTTTCATCCTTCTTTACGATCTTCCTTGCTAGTATGCTAATATGGTATTAATGGGATTTATGCACAACCAACAGAGTGAGCTAATATGGTAATAACATTTAATATGAGATACTCTCTTTCTATATTTCTCTTTGTATGTTGAACGGTCATGCAAGAAAATAATTTATGAGATTTGCTCTCTCTCTCTCTCATCCCTCTTTATGATCTTCATTTTTTTCTTAAATTATAAAATTTTAAAGATATAAAAGTAAATAATTGAATCTTGATTGACGGTTGGATTTACCTACTTTTGTCTAGTCAGCTAGTTCGTTTTTGTCTAGTTAGCTTTTGGTTCCATTTTGTCCTTGTCAGCACAAAACCACCGTGCCATGTTATATAGATGGCCATCTGATTTATGGGGTATAGGATGGACGGTGACGTTGTGGGGGAAAAATCTTCGTGCCGATCCGAAGACTTCTCTCCACCAGTCAATCGAAGTTGAGTGGAAGGTAGGTCCGAAGGTCGATGCCTTGGTTACTTTGAGTTAAGACCTTCGATATGCAAACAGAGAGAAGGTTGACACAAGGTGTGATCTCAGAGTTCAGTTGAAGCCTACGTCTCCGTGCTATAGGGAGCAACCCGAATTCACTAACTCTTTGCTTGAAGTGACCTCGACAAGCCAAGTGTCACTGCAGTGTCACTGAGCTCTTCAGAGACAAGAAGAAGATCGAGGAAACTGGAATATCAAAAGTTGGGATTCCAGAGCTCTGGGATTCTGAATTCTGTTATCTGGTTTTTGGAATCAGATTTCAGAGAGCTTTTACATTTGGAAGGGTATGGTATTTATAGAAGAATTCTGGGTGGAAATCCGGGGCAAATGGCAATTTTTGCCTTTGTATCCGGGAATTCCCCAGGCAGGGCTGGTGGGTTCCGCTGTAGTTTCTGTGGACCCGCCAGGCAGGGCTGGTGGGTCCCGTGGTAGTCTTCGTGGACCCCCCAGGCAGAGCTGGTGGGTCCCGCGGTCTGTGGGGCTTCTTGCCAAAATTTGCACCCACAGACGTCAACTTCTATTTCAAAGGCTGATAGGTGGAGAACGATTTGGTTGACCGTCCAAACAACAATTTGAACAGTTGGACGTCACCGGTGAAAATGTTTGGAACCTTCCGTGCTATGTCCTTTGGTCTTTTCTTTTTTATAAAGAAAATACTATTTTTCGCGAATGACGTATCCGGATCGCACCCGTCAATTGCACCCAGCCTGGCCCGTGAATCGCACTTAGACCCGATCGACAGCCAAATTGACGCTGCGACTGGATTCCACGTCATTCGGGACAAACGCTTCGAGTTGAAACGTTCGATGACCGGCTTTGCAAATCGCACCGTCTCAAACGCTCGTCGTCGTTCTCCAACACTTAAGGAGGTCAAGAGGGAGTCTGCACCCGACTTTTAAATTTTGATCCTAGGGTTTCACGATTAGGTCCCCTCTCTCTCTCTCTATCTCTCTCTCTCTCTCTCTCTCTCTCTCTCTCTCTCGATCACGAATTGTTGCCAGTGCGTCAGGTGGAAACCCTAAATCCAGTGTGTTTTCCCGATCTTTGGTGAATTTTTCTTGCTCATCGTTTTTGGATGAAATTTTGGATTCAAAGATGGATTTTTATTTTTCACCGGTTTGATTTGTAGTTTTACCGATTTATTAGGGTTTTTGTAATTAGGGGATTTATTTGATATTGTTTGAGAATTTGGGGTTTTGGGCGGATCAATTCATGATTTTTTTTTCTTGCACAACCAATCAGTTATATTTACCCGATCGGTTGCCAGCAACCGATTAGACGTCCCGACCGATCGACTGGTAGGCAATCAGTTGTAAAATCAAAGGATCGGGTGAACACCCCTCCTCATGCCCGATCACCAAGATCCTGATCAGTTGGCTGCAACCGATCGGTTATATTCATCCGATCGGTTGCCAGCAACCGATCAGATGTCCCAACCAATCAACTAGCAGGCGATCGGTCGAAAAATCAAAGGATCGGGTGGAACATCCCTCCCCACGCTCGATCACCAAAACCTTGACCGATTAACATACCCGATCGGTCGACGACAACCGATTTGTTACGATCGATTGTTGTCACCCGATCGTTTGTCTTCGCCCAATCGATCGACTACACCAGACTGACGTTTGACGATACCAGCCATTGGCAGAAGGTTAACCAATGTTACACCCGATCCTGACTAATGGAGTCAGCTTATTTCGTTAGTTTTATGTAACGGGGAACTATCAAAGGTAAAACGGCGATCCAAATTTTTGCACCAAGAGCCCAAGTCAGTCAAGTTGACACCTGACTAACTTGGAGGGGGGTAAATATGGCTGCAAAATCCGGACAAAAGCCTGAAGTAAGATCCACTAGCCCTGCCTAGGGGTCCATGGAGGTGCAGTGGGACTAGCTAACCCTACCTAGGGGTCCATGGAGGTGACAGTGGGACTCGCTAGCCCTGTCTAGCGGCCCATGGAGGTGACAATGGGACCCACTAGCCCTGCCTGGGGGTCCCTGGAGGCGACAGTGGGGCCAGGTAGCACTGCTTGAGGACTGAGGCGGTTACGGAAATCGTCCTGGGACCTTGGATATTTCCAAATCCCTATAAATAGCAAATTCGACGAATATTTTAGACCGATCTTTTTTATTTCCAGATCAAACTTTCAAATCTCATAGCTCAGCCATCCCTCTTTACTACTCTCTTCGGAGAGAAACAAGTGATACTCGGCCTTTCGAGATCACTACATATCAGAGATAGTGAATTAAGGTTGCGCCTAACCGTATGGAGACGTAGGCTTCGGCTGAACTCCAATATCAAACCTTCATCTACTTATTCTATATCAACTCCCTTTTCTATATCGAAAATCAAGTCAGCAAACCAATATCGAATCAATTGATTGTTGGATGGAGTTTTCGGACGGCATGAAGATCATCCCCATAGGGATATACGCAGGAAACAACAAGATAGAGATAGATAGATAGAGTGAGAACCTGGGGGTAGAGAAAAAAGGTCAGCAATCGGGAGAGGGGTCGGTGGGTTTTAAATAGAGAGATCAGCAAATAGGAGGAAGACGAATAGGGGGGGGGGGGAGAGAGAGAGAGAGAGAGAGAGAGAGAGAGAGAGAGAGAGAGAGAG
The DNA here is from genome assembly GCA_947650365.1 of Chamaelirium japonicum. NCBI lineage: Eukaryota > Viridiplantae > Streptophyta > Magnoliopsida > Liliales > Melanthiaceae > Chamaelirium > Chamaelirium japonicum. Next base: position 113,075,054 of record OX393550.1, read on the forward strand.
AGAGAGAGAGAGAGAGAGAGAGAGACGAAGAGAGAGATCGACGATCGAGAGAGTGGTCGGGGGGTTTTATAGAGAGAGGGAGAGAGATCGGCGAACAGGAGGAAGACGAAGAGAGAGAGAGAGAGAGAGAGAGAGAGAGAGAGAGAGAGAGAGAGAGAGAGAGAGAGAGAGAGAAACCTGCCTGCAGGGACTCCGATCTGAGAAGAGAGGAGACAAACCAGGTGGTTGTCAATCGGAGAATAGAACGGAGACGAATGGGGGGGGGGATCGGTTATTAGCATGGCCATAACCGTGGCGTTCAGTTTTGAGGGATTTGAGGAGGGTTTTGATCCGTTCGATTTGATCGAATGGATAGCTTGTCTCGATAACTTGTCTCGACACAATTTGACGATGGCAGGGTTGTAAATAATCCGAACACCCTAACATGTTATATAGATGGCAGTCTGATTTATGGGGTATAGGATGGACAGTCCGACAGTGAGTCAACTTCTATTCAAAGGCTGAAAGGTGGAGAACGATTTGGTTGACCGTCCAGACAGCAATTTGAACCGTTGGACGTCACCGGTGAAAATGTCTGGAATCTTCCGTGCTACATCCTTTGGTCTTTCCCTTTTTTTTAAAAAAGTACTATTTTTCTCGAATGACGTGTCCGGATCGCATCCGTCAACTGCACCCAACCTAGCCCGTGAATCGCACTCAGTCCCAACCGGCAGCCAAATTGACCCTGCGCTGAGCATTCGGGACAAACGCTTCGGGTTGAAACGTTCGACGACCGGCTTTGCAAATCGCACCGTCTCGAACGCTCGTCGTCGTTCTCCAACACTTAAGGAGGTCGAGAGGGAGTCTACACCGACTTTTAAATTTTGATCCTAGGGTTTCTGCACTTCACGATTAGGTCCTCTCTCTCTCTCTCTCTCTCTCTCTTTCTCGATCACGAATTGTTGCCAGTGCGTCAGGTGGAAACCCTAGATCCAGTGTGTTTTCCCGATCTTTGGTGAATTTTTCTTGCTCATCGTTTTTCGATGAATTTTTGGATTCAAAGCTGGATTTTTATTTTTCACCGGTTTGATTTGTAGTTTTACCGATTTATTAGGGTTTCTGTAATTAGGGGATTTTTTTCTCTTGCACAATTTGTCCCTGGGTGGGATTATGCTGATGCACAGTTCCCTAATGTTTCACAGGCTTTTGATTCTAGGGTTCAGAGATGGCCAGTGGGTTTGGGGAGTCGGCGAGCAGAGAGCCCCAGAACTCTTCTTGCTCCGGCAGCAGCAGCAGCAGCAGCAACGACGCCGGTAGTTTTGAATGCAACATCTGCTTCGATTTGGCACAGGACCCGATCGTGACCCTCTGCGGCCACCTCTTCTGCTGGCCCTGCCTCTACAAATGGCTCCATGTCCATGCCCACTCCCTGGAATGCCCGGTCTGCAAGGCCGTCGTCGAAGAGGAGAAGCTGGTCCCTCTCTATGGGCGAGGGAAGACGCCCACGGACCCGCGGTCTCGATCGGTCCCTGGCTTTCACATCCCCAATCGTCCCTCCGGGCAAAGGCCGGCGACGGCCCCACAGCCCGACCCAAACCAATATCCTCATGCAAATCCATGGCTCATGGGTGGTGCTCCAGTGGGCGGTACGAGGTTCGGGAACTATACGATCTCTGCCGCTATCAGCGGCCTTGGCAGCCTCGGCGGCCTGTTCCCGTTGCTCAACCTCCAAGTGCACGGGTTCCCAGATGCAGTTGCGTATGGCCCAGCTGCCGGTTTCCCCTATGGGTATGCCAATGCATTCCATGGTGCCCATGCTCATGGTTACCAGCGACAGATGTCTCAGGGGCAGCAGGCAGATTTCTATCTGAAGGTACTGTTGCTTGTGGTTGGCTTACTTGTAATCACTTCTCTCATTTTCTTTTAGATGTTATGATGATTTAAGTATGGTATTGCACTACATGTATCGAGGAATTGTCTGTTATATTTCTATTTCTGTATGCATTTGTATGCCGTCATTAGTTACAACCGGTTGTAAACTCCATTGATTAAAGTGCTGATTGATAGCAATCAAAAGTGTTCATAGATGTTGTAAGATAATGCTACATTATGTATGCTGGCTCATCAGCGTTGTACTGATACGTACTTTGTTATTACTTTTGCAGCAACTAGTGACATGTTTTATTTATGTCAGACCACTCTCAAAGAATTAATACTTTTATGTCACTTTGCAATTTCTATTGTTTTTTGATAGATTTTGGTTGGCATCATATTTTGCAATTGGTATAAATATATGGTTCACATACTTCTTAAAATTGGATTTTGTTGTTCAATGCTTGACACCAATATTTGTACATTTAAAGCCACCGTATCTAACTCACTCAAATCATTCACTTGGAAGAGAGTGCTTATGGAATTAGAAGAAATAGGAAGAAAGAAAAGATGAAAGGACATTGTATGTATCATATTAAGAATCAGTGTTCAAATGGATTCGCACCTTTCATTTTATAAAATGCTTTGCTCTTATATATATATATATATATATATATATATATATATATATATATATATATATATATATATATATATATATATATATATATATACTAGTAATGCCCGTGCCTGTCGGCACGGAAGAGATTTCGAGGGCAAGGACAATATTTTGAGGCAGGTGACAATATTTCAAATGTGGCAAACAAATATTTCGAGAGTGGCGGTAATATTTCGAGGAAGATAACAATATTTTGAGGGGATAACATTTTTTGAGGGGAGATAACAATAGTAATGTTCATGTCTGTCGGCACGAACATTCGGCGAGAGCACCCACATTCGACGGGAGCGTCCATATTATGTGAAGATGCCTATATTTCTTAGTCACCCACATTTGGCGATGGTGCCCACATTTGTTAAAGGCATCCATATTCGGCAAGGACACCTCCATTCAGTGAAGGCGTCCACATTCGGTCCTAGGGCGTCTATATTTTTTCATTGCGATCATTTTCAGATAGGGTAGCCATATTCGACGGGGGACGAACACATCAAATAAAGCATCATGTGTTTATCAGGATCACTATATTTCATCCGTAGGGATGCTCACTTTTAGCACCAAATAAATGTTGATACCTCTAGATAGGTTAGTGCAGTTTGGTTAGCATGGTCATCCTTACTATCTCCTTCATAAGATCCATCAGGTGCACATATTGATCAATGCTACAATCAGCAATGTGATCACCCTCACCAAAAATCAGCAAATCCTTGCACCTATAGATCCATCAAATATTTAAAAGCTTTGTCAACCTTTATTTTGATTAAGATCATATTTGATAAACTTTGAGGTTTAAAAATTTGTCGATTTTTTTTTTCTGAGGATGAGCAAAACAATCCCCCGAAGAGTTGGCCCCATACTCACCAAAAACAATCTGCCGAAAGCAGCATCGCCAATGCAAATAGGCGCGAAAAATTCCAATGCTTCAATATTTGAGCATGTTTAAAATGACAAAATAAAATAAGACGTTCTAAACGTTAGGCTGAACATTACCATACAATTACAAACCGATACAAATTGATCTAAAAGGAGCAACATAAGAAGATTGAACACATCATACATGTTCACCCTTCATTTGTGAACTCAAGTTCACCAAACCATGTTTTTTTAACCCTATACAACCATGCCATACCATCCTTGAGGCGGTCCTTCTATACAACCTCATGAATATCGTAGAGCGCAGATCCCAAGCCACCTGAACGACCTTATGTAAACCTATGTTTGTTATGCATGCAAAGCCTAAAATTGGGTCCTTTTATTTAGGTTAATGCAATAAATCTTTATGGGTAAACTTTACTATTTCCATATAATATGGCCATAAATTGACTTTAATGGTTACTTTGAGCTTTTAGCATCCAACCCCTCTTAGCAAAATGGAAGTCTATTGACGTACAATGAATGAATCGGTGCGTGGGGGATTGCAAAGGTGAGTATAGTGGCAACATTGCTTTCTATCTTCAACACACACACACACACACAAACACAATCCCACTTGGCAGGTAAGAAACCCATCTTATTGATCACGTAATGTAAGTTCATGCAACCAGATAACAATCCTCCAAGATTCCACTAATTAGGAAAAGAGTCCAAACGAAGAGAGCATTCAAGATTTGATCTAATTAGTATTGGTCTCCCGGCACAAATTATAAGCCAAAGAGCCAAAAGTAAAATAACTTGATGTAAAGAATGAGAAAGGCACCTTTTAGGAAAGAATAAAAAAAAAACTTAGCCACTTTTCTTTTTTGCAGGAAAAACAAATTCACTTCATGAGAGGAAAATTAGGGCAAAATTACAATCAACTCATCCTTGCTGATTTATATGGCACACGCAAAATAGAACATCTCCAGAAATGTAAACGCTCTTCCTTTATGGCACAATAGCAGAAGGCTTTTAGCTATCCCGATAGCTTCTAGAAGGCACTCCAATGATCAGAACCTCGCCTCGGGAAATGCCTCTCAGAAGACTTGAATGGTCCAGTCGAGCCGAAGGGGGTCCGCATCATCGAAAGACGGGAAACCCCGACTGTGATCGAAATCCGCGGCGCTACACGTCGAGACAAACCTCGTAAAGCTCTCGCCCCGGCTGCGGTCAAACTCTGCGGTGCTGCGAGTGGAGTCGAATCTCGTAAGGCTCTCAGGTTGAGGGAAAAATATGCTGCCCTGAGTGCTGAAGGAATCGAACCTCCTGAAACTGTTGTAAGAGCGATCTTCCGGCCCTTCATTGAACTTCGGCAAAAATCTAGAACTGAACAACGGAGTGCTAGAAACAGAATCCGCAAATAATGTGAAAAAAGATTAAGAAAAACATTTCAGAAAATGGTACGCATATCACATATGAACCAATCAATTTAATTGACCAAAAAATAGATTTGCGGGTTTGTTTTAAACCTGTGAAGAAAATAGGTAGCATTTATGCATAAAAACGGATGATGAGCCCCCTTTTGTGCTGCAGAATTCAATTGACCAAAAATAGAGAGCATTCATGCATAAAAAACAGATGAGACAAAAAATAAAACTATCTGAGAACAAAACATAAGTCTGGGTTTGTATTCCGTTTTATGCTGAGACATCGCAACCTGTCTGAGAATTAAAATAGATATCTGTGGGTTATTCTCAGCATAAAATGGAATAAAAAGAAAGACAAAAAAAAAGAGAATACAAATGGAAAACAAAACTTGCTCCTCTCTTCTTGCACCTCTCTCTCTCTCTCTCTCTCTCTCTCTGTTACCAGGCAACAAAATAAAAAAAATAAAGAAAAAACCAGCCTTTCCCTGCCTACCCAACTCACTCTCTCACTATCCCTTTCTTTCCCCCCTGCTCTGTTCTCTCTGTTACCAGGAAACTGAAAAAAAAAAAACTGCCACTCCCTCACCCTCTACTGGATTCACTTTCTCCGTCTATTATCTCGAAGTCAGCAAAGAGAGAGGGAGAAGAAGAATAAAATAGAAAAAGGAAAACGATTCCGACCTGCAATTAAGGCCGGCGTCGGGGTTGAGTGAGATTTACCGATCGCTGGGTGCCTGCGTGTTCATATCTCTTCTCTGCTTCGCTCTACACTTCTCTTCCTATTCAGATCTCTCTCTCCCTCTTCTTTCTGATGTTACAACACCCCTCAAATTATCTACCCAATTGATTTGCTGCAAAGAGAGGGATAAAAAAAAACCCTTTCAAAAAGATAGAAAAGAGCTTTAAAAAAAAAAAGGAAAACGATGCAAAACGGGAGCGGCAACGATGGCAGCACCTGCCGGCCGAGGCTGAATGCGATTCACCGATCGGCAGCACCTGCCGGCTGGGACTGAGTGTGATTCACCTGTCAGCAGTGTTTGCGGGCCACGACTGAGTGCGATTCACCCGTCGGCGTGCCTGTGGGCTGGCCGGGTAAGAGATTGGGAGAGGAGTACTTGCCGGCCGGGGTTGAGTGCGATTCACCGATCGGAAGTGCTTGCGGGCCAAGGCTGAGTGTGATTCACCGTCGGCGTGCTTGCGGGCTGGCCGGAGCAAGAGATTGGGGGAGGGGGCTCTGGATCTAGCCCTCCCCGGCTGCTGGTGTGGTCCTCACCGGAGCAAGAGATTGGGGAAGGGGTAGATCAAGAGGGGTTGAGAGGGGGAGATCAAGAGGGGGGATGGAGGAGTACGGGCTGAGAGGGGGAGATCGTGCAGTGAGGCGGGGGTTGGTGTAACAGACGGAGGGCAGAGAGAGTGAAACAGAGAGAGAATGAGAGATCTGGGCGGTGAGTGAGAGAGAGAGAGGGAGATCGTGTGGTGAGATTGGGGGTGGCGTAACAGAATGGGAGAGAGGGTGAGAGAGAAACAAAGAGAGTGGTAGGGGCACGGATGGCTACGATTAGGATTGAGTTTAAGAGAGAGAGAGAAAGAGAGAAGCAGAGAGAGGTGTGTAGTTAGAGATCGTGGGGAGAGAATGATCAGGATGGTTAACAAATTGTTGAGGGAAATGATCATGCATAACTACTCAATGCAGAAAGATCTTGGCATCTTGGCCATAAAATTCTTTAACCGCCTCTTATGTTTGTATCGAACGGCTCTCTTTATCCATTCCTTGTGAAATATTATATATATATATATATATATATATATATATATATATATATATATATATATATATATATATATATAGGGGCATGCTATGCTGCGGCATGCGGTAAGTGTGGCATCGCACCACAGCCGTCTGATGCATGCGCTGCGTGCATCTCATGTACGCAACAGTGCATCAGACGGCAGCGGTGCGGTGCCGCACTATAGCATCTCTCTCTCTCTCTCTATCTATCTATATATATATATATATATATATATATATATATATATATAGAGAGAGAGAGAGAGAGAGAGAAATGTTATAATGCGGCATGCGGTAAGTGCGGCATCGCACCGCTGCTGTCTGATGCACCGCTGTGTGCATGCGATGCACGCAGCGCGTGCATCAGACGGCTGCGGTGCGGTGCCGCACTTACCGCATGCCGCAGCATAGCATGCCCCTATATATATATATATATATATATATATATATATATATATATATATATATATATATATATATATATATATATATGGGGTATGCTAAAATGCGGCATGCGGTGCGTGCGGCATCGCACCGCAGCCTTCTGATGCATGCGCTGCGTGCATGCGATGCACGCAGCAGTGCATCAGACGGTTGCGGTGCGATGCCGCACACACCGCATGCCGCATTCTAGCACTTCCCTATATATATATATATATATATATATATATATATATATATATATATATATATATATATATATATATAATTTTTTGGCCAAGGTTCAACCAGGAAAGTAGATAAGAATGTTTTATGGAGCTCTCACAATTTGATTTACATGTAACCTTTGTCTAAACCATAATCGTATAGAGCCGACACTACCTGAAGCCTATGGGGAATAGGGAAGGAAGACCAGACATAACTTAAGCCTAAGAGAAGGAACATATATCTCACTAGAAACGAGACTCCGACCTTCTTTTAGGCCTAGAACAAGAATGACACTAATAGATAGGAAAAGGCCCATGGCCCCATGCCAAATCGGACCAATTCTTGGTCTTTGATCGAGTGGTATCATGAGGCTTACACCATTGGACCATCAAAGATATCACTCAGGCGCACTCTTATAGACGAAAGCTTGACTTGAATCTATGCTGGTGGTTTGTTTTTTTTTCCAAGGTGCCTTTACCTCCTTGCTGATGAAAGTGAATTCTAACCTAAGCTAGCTATTATTAGTGCTGAAACTTGGACTGGTTGAACCCAACCCAACGTCGTGTTTAGGGTAGATGTAGATCAGGTTTGAGCTCGGGTTGGGTTAAGAAAAGGCCAACCCGAGTAATATTTGGATGAGCTTGGGTTGACCAACTGAACTTGATCTGGATTATTTTATACATATATATTTCATATTATTATAAAATTGGTTTAAATTTCTTATATAAATAAGTTTAGGACTTGTATTATAAAAGCAAGTTAGAGACATGTTAAATTTGATATGCTTCAAAGTAAATGAATTGTTGTCAACATTTCAGCCTTTTGTTTTGAGAGAGTAAACTCCTTTTGTGAAATATTTACACATATAATTTGATAAGGTCTATAATTAGAAAAAATAAATTAATTATTGAAATATAATAGGTTGTTATTATGTAGAAAATTATATAATTATAACAACTCGATCAACCCGACAAACCCACTTGGGTTGGATTGGGTTGGGTAGAGATTTTCTAATTGTGCGTTGGGTTACGATCGATGTAGTGTTCTAAAAAGTGGTATATGCTTCCGCCTAGGCGCTAGAAGGCCCCTACCACCCAGCCCGTCTAGGCGCTAGAAGGCCCCTATCGCCCAGCCTAGCTCCTAGGCGGTGCAGAAAAGCGACCCAGGCTGCTAGGAGGCCCAAGGCAGGTCTAGGCGGTCCCAGACAGGCTTAGGCGCTACGCACTAGAACGTGTTTAAATGTTGTTTTATTGTTGATAATCTTGAATTTATGGTTTGGATTGTACCAAAATCATGGATATTTTGATATTATCTTATAATATCATGTTTATTTTTGTTCTTGTTAATCTGAGTTTATGATTATGTAAATGATATTTGCTCTTTAAAACAATGGTTGGGATAATTTTGAATTTATAGTAATTTTTAAACATATATATTATATATAGGGTCGGGATCCAGGGACACGCAACTTTGCCACAGAGTTAGATACGCATCCCCAAAACCCTAGATAGAGGTTTTATAATTTGTTGATTTTTTGTGAAGGTGATAACCTTCCCTTAGATAGCACATCAACAAAAAATCAACACATTCGAAAACCTATGGACCAATCAAATGTTCTCTTCAATTTAACAGTTAAAATGAACGGTCGATAATGCTTTTTAGATTTGATGCACCTAAAGGTTTAGAATGTGCTGATTTTTTATGAACGTGCTATCTAAGGGAAGATGATCATCGTTACAAAAAATTAATAAATTCTGAAACCTCTATCTAACGATTTAGATGATGTGTATCTAACTCTGTGGCAAAGTAGCGTGTCCTTGGATCCCGACCCTTATATATAATATCAAAATCTATATATATACTAAAATGGAAGCCTCTCTCCCGTGTTGCGACATGTAGACGTCTATTAAAGAGCTAGAATTCTTCTTCCGTGTGTGAACGCGGCTCTCTTTTAAATCTATTAAAAACCTACCATAAAGATGATTAATTTTCATTCAATGGCATTTAATGGTCATCTTATGTTAATCTCTCCCCCCCTCTCTCTCTCTAACAAGTAAATCACACTTACTTCAGAATTCACACTTCTTTGGACAGTTGCGATGCCGTCTTTGCCAAATGGTGTGCATCAAGCACATTCGGGCATTGCCCGGGTTTCTTACTAGTAATTACTAAAATAGTTATAAAATACTAAAACACTTAGGCTTTAGAAGATCTGCCATCGCTCGACTAGCACCTAACATTTTTTGGAACATTGGGTCAAGATATACCAACTTGGGTTGCCTAGGGTTGAGCACCATCCCAACCCAACCTGCCCGAGTTTCAACCCTAGCTATGATAGGCCTGATGGCTACTTTTTCTTAGTGCCTTCCTAGTGGTTTGACGGCTCTTACTACTCTGCCCACCCCTATCAATATTGTTATTATTTAGGGGGAATTAGCATGAAGCTCTTTTTACAAGATCACTTAGAGCTGCTGTCCTAACAACCTTTCCATTTTTGCTCAAACCCCTGTGGACAAAAATCCCTCTCTTCTCCCTTCAAATTTAGATCTGTTATCACTCATCCATTGCCGCCGCTACCCCCGCCGCTGGACCTAACCGACCTCCCCTGTTGCTGCCACGGCCTGACCTAACCGAACCACCACCCCCCCCCCCCCCGCCGCCGGACCTAACCAAGATCTAGAGGTCATGGGATGGACCATAGACCTAGAAATCCCAACCTAAACCCAACCCCAGTCGTTGCTCGCGCCCGCCTCCTCCTTCACCGCTTCCAGCCTTCGCCGCTCCACTATGGCTGATTGGAGAGAGGAGAGGGTGATCTGGGGATTAAAAAAGGGGGAAGGGTTTCTCCTAATGTTGGGTTGGTTAGAGGGGTTGAAGCTCAAATGAAAAGTTTCAGTTGGTTTATCCTAATGTTTGGTTGGTTAGGAGGGGTCTTAGGTTAATAACCCTATTATTTATGAAGAGCCTTGTCATCATTTTTTTCTATCAAGACTGCATCTTTTGTCAACACAAGTTTGTCTCACCTCGTTGGGACACTTGTACATAGCAAAAGTTCAAATCCCAACCTAAACCCAACCCTAGCCGCTGCTTGCGCCTGCCGCCTCCTTCACTGCTGCTCGTGGCCGCCTCTAGCCTCCGTTGCTCCACCATGGCTGATCGGAGAGAGGAGATGGTGGTCTGGGGATTAAAAAAAGGGGAAGGGTTTCTCCTATTGTTGGGTTGGTTAGAGGGGCTGAAGCTTAAATGAAAAGTTTCAGTGGGTTTATCCTAATGTTTCGTTGGTTAGTGGGGTCTTAAGCTAATAACCCCTATTATTTAAGAAGAGCCTTGTCATCATTTTTTTCTATCAAGGCTGCATCTTTGTCAACACAAGTTTGTCTCACCTCGTTGGGACACTTGTACATAGCAAAAGTTCATATTCCAAGGTTTTTTCTTCTTTAATCAGTTGCCTACTTGATGTTAGTAGGGGTAGAAGCTTTACAATTTTGCCCTGCGATGTTATCAAAACCAGATATGCTCTTTGTGTGGTTTTGGTCCAAATTGCACTTGCGGTCACTTTTGTGGTTATGTGGCTGCATGTGTGATTTCACTGATTTTTAGAAATTTGGTTTAATATTAAAATATCCAATAAGTTCTAGAAAAAACACAAGAGTACCAATAACTATAAAAAAAACTAATTTTGATATATTTCGTTCTTAATAACTAGGAACATATAAAAATCAAGCCAATTCGAGCACCTTGCATGCTTTGGGGAGCATCTTGTTTCGCTAATTGCGTATTATGAGGACCTTTTTTACTCTTGATATCTAAAGATACCACCCATTTTCTTCTTCAATTAGCTGCCATAGTGATGCCTATGAGATTTTCATCTTTTGCTTTAGTCTGGTAAAAGTCAAGTCAGTGTCGAATCTAGTAAGATTGTGAGTTCCATCATGACTCTTTATCCTAGATGTCACCTAATGCTACCTGTTGTTCGGTACCTCCTGTCCTCATTTGACTCTTGACATAGTGGCTTAGCCTAGGAGATGAGAATGCTCCTAATCTATAGTCCCTTAGATTTTTTACTAAATTTTCTAGTTTATTGTAATGAAGATCTCATGACATCTTATTGATTTTTATCACAGTTGGTTGTCTTTAGGATATGTTTTCACATTTATTAGTCTTATTTGAAGTCTTTGCTATAGTGACCAAGAATTATACTATCAATAGTTTGATGTATAATGTATTAGACCCCATAAGATTATCATGAAGTTTTTGACTAAGAAGTTGAAAAAGGAGTTCAGATTGATCTCAGGAAATAACATGTTCTATTTGGGTCACCTCTCTTAGTTATTTCAGAACTAGTTATAACTGTGTAATGGCTATCACATAAGAGGCATATATTGTTTCATGCAAGGTTTGTTTGAAAAGAAGTTTGTGACAAAGTGCATTGGATATGGAAAGAGTGAATCAAATTGGAGCTGCTAATATATTTTTTCCTCCTATTATTGAGTTTTTTCCCCTTTCCTGCCCGGGGAGGATGGGGGCACTTGAAATATTCAGTTGTAACTACCGTTTTGTGAAGATGACTATGGGATGGTTGGAACATGGAATTTTTATTGATTTGTTCTATGTGGGCTGGGGTATTGTGATTATAAAGGATGAAGTTAGATTTCCATTTGGGTTGAACTTAGATTTCAACCCAAATCTAGAATACGTACTACATTCAACGGGAGTGAGGGGTTATATGTGGGTATTGGCACATATAATCCTAGGCAAATATGTGCAATGACTAATTTATTTATTTCATTATAAATAATCATGAAAAAAAATCATTTTATCAACCCTTCCTCGCAACCATACATTTCTATTAAGGGCAATATCGGTTGCCAATGAAAGTTTTTACAAATAACTCTCGGTGATGTTTTTCTAGGTCTTCCTCTCCTTGGATCTTCCACTGTAATCCGAGACCCTATTCTTATCAAGGCTGCTTCTGCTCTACGTTGTACATGCGCCATCTTAATCTATTTTCAATTATCTTGTCCCCATTTGGTACCACTCCCAACACTTCTCTAATACACTCCATCCCTCCTAGTTTTTGGCACATCCACCTCAACATCCTTATCTCTGCCACACTCGTCTTATGAGATTGAGCTCTCTTTATGGGTCAACACTTTGAACCATATAACATTGTGAGCTTTTTCCGTTCTGTAAAATTCATTGTTAAGTCTTGAAATCATGGGTCTATCACTCTGCACTCCCAATGATGTTTGAAAAATAATAGAAATACATGTTTATTAGACTGCAAGAATGAGATATGTACATTTCATGGAACCATGGAAGCATGTGATATTTGTTATGCATGCATGTAGTGACCATTGACAAGTTGAGTTGCAATTTGCGACTTCTAGCTGACTTTCTTCTTCACTAAGTTGGCATCATGATTCCAATGACGTTTCTCATTGTTTTCTAGCTTTTGCGCTTGTTTGGGTAAGAGGGAATATTATATTCATGAACATTACATGAAGTGGATCAACCATAACTTTATTAATTTTCATGCCCCTTTCTTCCATGCTTCCATTATATGCATGACAGCAAACATTCTCTCAGCCTATCTTTTGGATTTTTTTTTTTTTTGCTTCCTATCCGTTACAATTAAGTGCACAATATAGACCCTTCTTGACTCGTTACATCTTGTATCCACTATAAGAAACTATTACAACCCTTCCTTAAAATTCAAAGGGTTCTCTACTACCCACTCATCGGAAACCCTTTTATAATTTACAATAAAGCGCATATTGTGAGACTCTTATTGACTATTGACATCTTGGATATCACCCTACCAAACTATGACAATTCTTTACTACCTGTTTCATCAGAGAATCACTGGCCGTTGATTCATTTGAATCTAATTTAGCAAATAAATTTCCAATCTTTGAGTTGCCCGTGCTCTTCAATCTGTCCTATGACTTGTTCTTCCTATGTTTGTGCTTGCATGCAATTCTCTCACTCTTTTACCTTTTCACCTTTGTCATGAAATCCAGAAATATTTTTGCTTTCCGTTTATAACATGGACACTAATGTCCAATGGCATGTTCTTGCATTTGCCCAAAAAGCATGTGCCAACAATTGTTTGTATCGTGCAATGCCGTCGTCGGTGCCTTGTTGCCCTTTGGTATGGGTATGCTTTTGTTGATTCACTTGAATTATGTTTGTAGAGCGTGAGGGAGTAGTTAGTTGGCATGCAAGAGAGTGGTTTGTGCTAGACAGTTTACTACTAGAAGTAGTAGCCTTGGAGAGCTTGAGGAGATCTTGAGAGCTTGGAGAAAACTTTGAGAGAGCTTGTGGGAGAATGTATGATCATATTGAAATCTTGGAGGGAGCTTGAGGTTTTGGAGAGAGAAATGAATTAGAAGGGTTGTAGGATAAACGCCAAACGGCGAGGGAACAGGAGGGTGTGTATATAGCAAAGTGGGTAGGAGGGGATTAGGGGTTGAAATATGATATAGAATAGTTAAATTTCTGATCATTGGGGCTGTGCAGTCACAATTTTTTGTTTTGCATATGCGCCTCCCGCACATGTGATTATACCTGAGCTGATTGCATTCGCAGTAATAAATGATAACACTATTAAGGAATATATTGGTCAACCATTGTATGTAAAACACTCGATCCTTTTTCTTGTGTGTTATATGTTTAGTGAAATAAATCCTTTGAAAATAAAAATAGAGAGGACAACCATTGGGTATTTGAATGAAACAATCACGAGACGACAAAAAGTATAACGATATCACTCTAATCCAACTCCTTTATAAAACGCAAAATTTTGAGCCTGTTGGTTTTTGTCTTGAAATCCTTCTGTATCACTATTTCATATCATTTTGCGCCTCTTTCATCCCAGTTTTTTTTTCTTTTATCTTTCCTCCCCTCTGGCACTTGTATCTACATCCCTTCTGTGTAACACGCATGAGGAAACCGTGTGTATTTTGAAATGTTATCTTCTATTGGTAAGCCTTTCTTTGAATCTCTTTTTTTTTTAATATTTCTTCATTTTACCACAATTAACTTGGCACCCTTGTTTCTGGAGCATTCATCCTTTACTCATGATCTGAAGCCATTCCCTTTTTGTGCCTAATTTTGTCCATTATATGTTTAGTATTTTTTATCGAAATTTTATGACTTGACCCATTCTCTCTCTCTCTCTCTTTTTTTTTGAAATCAGTGGGTTTCCCGAAACCTTTCGGGCAATGGCCCACTTCAAGCTCTGACTAATCCCTCTGGGAGTGAAGCCCTACCCACTCGGCAATTCCCACTTCAGTCCTGGGTAAATGGAGGGAAGGATGAGCTGAACCCACAACCTCCTCACTAAAGCATCAGTTGCTTTGCCAACTCTCCTATCCCCTGGTGGGTACTTGACCCATTTTCAGGTTCATGTATGGAGATTATGAGTAAAAAATTGTTGTGTGCTCCAAATCTGATTTTCTTTCCAGCATGGTTTGAATATTCAGAAACATGATTCCTCCACTCCAAAGTTTGCCTGGTCGAGTAACATTGAAAACTCGAAATGCACGTGCACAACACATACGAACACCAACCTTGCACATTCCTCTCTCCTCTTCTTTAAAGAGAATATAATACCTAATTCATCTTCTCGACTCGATTTGTGCCAATGTCTATTCAAGGATATATACGACATGGTTTCATCTGAGTTGGAAGTCCTGATCGCTCTTGTATCGATCAGATGTTGGTCACTGTAGCCTGAATGATTTGTCAGAGTGTTGTGTAACTTGTGTTGCATTGGTGAGATGTTATCAAATCGGGTGTCACTTGGGTAATGAAATCAGTTCAGTTGGAATGCATCAGGTGCTCTGTATATGTACTCTTCTACAATCTTACGCCATGTCTGATCAATGTGCATCCTTGTTGATCTCCCTCTGTAAATCATGATTTCCCTCCACACAACGATGTCATTCTTTACTGCTGAGCCTTGTGCTTGAACTCCAAAGCATCTGAATATAATGCTCGTACCAACGCTTGAGGCCTATTTTTACCCCACACCCCGGATAGCTCTGATGCCCTAAATCTGTGGCGACTCGGAGGAATCGAGACTACCGAGAAGTCGTGCCCTGCCACTCACCCTGCAATGCTATTTCCGGCTTTTGTTTCTTATGCAGTGCATGTTTCCAGCGATTTAATTGTCAAAATCTTTGTTGATAATGTTTGAATAAAAATATATCTTTGTTGATACTGAATGCTCCCTGGTTGCATGATCTCAAACTATGTCGTCAACGCTTTAGGCCTCTCTATCTGCTAGTTTGCCTTTTAGGTTTTTCTTTTGGCATATGCCCCTCTCTTGCCAAGTTGCATTGGTTAGGTTTTTTTAAACCCTCCCTTGGTTACATCTTCACTAATGCACTATCGTCAAAACCCCTATTCCCTCAGTAAAATAGAAGGGGGGGGGGGGGGGGGGGGGGGGGGGAGTTTTCTCTTAGGATCAAGTTTCATTGGAGGACAAACAAATGCTGTGGACGAAAATTCCCTCAACATTTTCAATTTTCACCGAAATGTCATTGATTCCGCTGAAGTTAATCGAATCTCCTCCTTCGAACCTTCTAGCTTTTGCTGCTCGCTGCGGTCGAAGTTGATCGCTGCCGTTGTCGGACCGTACCCAAAACTAACCCTAAATCTAAGATCTAAAGGCCATGGGATGAACCCTAGACCTAGACCGAAGCTAACCCAACCTAAACAAAAGTTGTTCTTCTCGGTGTAGTTGCTCACCACCATCTAGGCCACAACAGTGAGCAGTTGCATCTCGAATTTGCTTCTGCCCGTGCCCGTGCCCGCCGCACCCTGCTGCTCGAGCCGCCCTAGCCACCGCTAGTCTCTAGGAGGAGAGCATTGAAGGCATTTTCGGAATTTTTGAGGGAAAGCTAGTGAGCTTAGGCTAAACAGAACTAGAGGGGTCATGTTCATCGATACGATCTGATGGGGACCACTCACAGATTAACCCTTTGTTTTTTTAACAATACTTGGCTCCAACAAGCTGATGTGGCAATCAATGATCGGACCCCATGAGATAAACGACTTTTATAAAAAAAGCCATGAGTTTAAAGTGGCAATATGGGCCCCACATGATAGGCTATGGAGTAGTAGACCCTACCGGTATCAACTAGGTATGGTCCAATCACTGATTGCCACATCAGCTGTTGGAGCCAAGTATTGTTTTTTTTTTTTTTTTGGGGGGGGGGGGGGGGGGGGGTAAACTTACAGCATATATGACGTTACACTTAAAATTGTACATGCTGAAACATCAACACAAATATCAAGATCACTCAGAAACTCACTCCACCATTCACTAACTAACGTAGACTTTCTGATATAAATTTAGGGAAGTCGAATCACGTTCAATCCATATCTGAGTAGGATATAGTCGAATCACGTGCAAATTGACCCCTACAAAGTACTCTAATTACGTATTAACTGCTAAAAGCCTGAGAGTTTTTGCAAATTGACCCCTATGAAGTTGTCTAATTATGTATTAACTCCTACAAAGATCCGCACGGAAAAGAGCTGGAGTTGGACGATCCAGGTGATCACCCTTTGACCAATGGTAAAAGGGTCATTTGAACCATATGTTAGAAGCTTATTGTGGTTAAGTCACTTTCTGTCGATGGATTGTATTGGAGGGTTGAATGCTCGCAACTTAATGTTTTGGAGTGTCGACATGCAAATATAACCTAGCTCCATGGTTTAAAACTCAATTAGACTAGTTTGTAGGGGTTGATGTAAAGTTGTGCATATTCAGTCCTTCGATTAGCTTACGTCTCAGAAGGGTGTATGTACTCGGAAATTTCCTCTGTTGACCATTAGTATTATGCATGGAGGGTTGTCAAATAAGGCTGTAAATGGGCTCGGATTGGGCCTAGTTTTGATGCAGTTAGCTTGGACTTTGGGCTGGGCATGCATTCAGGCCCATTAACTGTATTATGGGCTGGGTATGGGCTACTGCTAACCTGGCCGAAGCTAGAATTATTTTATTCTTAATGTTTATATACAAGACATACAAAATTTTACATACGTCTACTTTGATCAATGCTATTTTCTACATTCGTCTTATGATCAAGAGAAAAAAAAAGAATTTAGATATTGCCAGTCCCTAGAAGTTTGGGTTTTATTTGGGCCGGGTTTAGACTTGGGGTTCATAAAAATCTTTCGGGTTATTCTCAGGCCAAGCCCAAAATTTTAATGGGTTATTTTGACTTTGCCCCCAAATTTTGCCTTAAATTAGACTTTACCCCCCATTTTTTCATTATTTAGACTTTACCCCCCAAAACTAACTGTTCTATCAGCTCACCCTCCAAAACTTTATTTCTTTTCCGTCAGCTCACCCTTTCCCTTAGATGGTGAACTGACGGAAAAGTTAATTTTGTGGGGTAAAGTCTAATTAATAAAAGATGGGGGGTAAAGCCTAATTCATGGCAAAATTTGGGGGGCAAAGTCAAAATAACCCATTTTTAATTTGGGTCCGGGCCAGGTTTGGACACACCCTCACAAGTTCGGGCTGGGCCCGAGTTTGGGATAGCCCGAACCGAACAAGGCCCATTTACAACCCAATTGCCGGATCAGCCAGACGAGCATGAAGGGCTGTTGCACAAGCATGGACCATCATAAGGGGAGATCTGCACTGAAAAGAACTAGAGTTAGCCTATCCAAATGGTAAACCACCCTATGATCATGGGTAAAATGGTCATTTGGATCTCATGTTAGAAGCTCATCGTGGTTTGGTCAGTTTCTATGGATGGATAGTACTGGAAGGTTGAATATACACAACTTTGTGTTTCAGAGGGTCAACATGCAAGTGTAGGTTCCGGAGTTTAATTCTCAATTACACTGATTTGTAGGGGTCAATTTGCAAAAAAACCTTGGGTGCGAGATAAGATTGGAAGTGAGTTGAGTAGTGATGGGATTATCGTTAGGGTGTTGTCGGAGGTGGTCTTATCAATGTATACATCACTGTTCACATGAATCACATCCAATGGAGAGAGAGAGAGAGAGAGAGAGAGAGAGAGAGAGAGAAGAAAATGGGGAGCAAGCCGCCAACCAAGACCAGCTTGGCAGCTTGCTTTACCTACCGGTTTTACGTCATCAATAACACGTGGCAAATCATGTCATCTTCCTACCTCCGAGGTCGTGCTGGTACTCGTCTATTTCCTTCTCTCCGACAATAATGTACTCTCCCCCACATTATTTGGATCCCCTAGTCAACTAGTGCTTCATAGTTCTTTCCACACTTCCACCCCCATGCATGCTACGCCAAGTCCACTGTCTCTTCCTACAGAGAGAGACTCTTTTATATTAGAATTGTTGAGAGAGAGAGACTCTTTTATATTAGAATTGTACTATGGGATTCAAAGTTTCAAACTTGTGAATCATATAGTAAGGCTAGGTGGTAGAGAGAAGGGCCAATATGGAGAAGATATGGATACAAGGGCTGACGTGGACAATTATTGTTGTCCCTTCTAAATTACAAGTTGGGTTTCTTTGTTAGTGAGAGAATTGAAGACTCTAAAAAAGGAAGCTAGTCTCGAGTCACGGTTGCTAAGTAAGGGTCGAACATTCTCCTCCGATGCTTCTCGATCGGGAAAATAAAGAAATCAGGCTAACCAGCTGTAAAAGCACGCTCCAACAGTCTCGTTGAACATAATATATCGTTGAACAAAGCGCGTATAAATTGCTTCTCATTCAACCGTTCATTTTCCATCTACGCCCTATGTGAAGATCGTCTCTTTTTCACCCCCCACGTGAACCAGGCCAACAGGATTGAGAAGCCTATGGAGATGGATGTTGGAGTAGGATGATACGAGGAGTCTTCTTCAAGCTCAAAGTGGGTGGCGTAGCGGGTTGGGCACCTCTTTGTTGAGGAGACTATGGAGGATGCTGGTGGATTTGCCCTAAGAATGTACATGCATTCCATTAGCATCGGAGGGCTGAGTAGAGCGCATACATGGGGATGTAGATTGCGCATCTGAGGGTTGGGGAGAGTCAGGGTCATGCCTCGGGGTTCGGATTGGTAAAAATTTTAATAGGTTCTTGAATGCATATCTTCTCCTCTTCTAGTTGGGTACCACGTACAGTGTGTGAACTACTATTGATTGTCGAGCTTGACAGGGCTGGCTCAACCATAAGTTCACTAAGGCGGTTGCCTAAGCCCCATGTGAAAGAACCACTCCAAAGCTTAATGCCACTTAAATAACCAAAGGCCCCATATAAAAAGAAGACCCCAATGCATTTAAACAGTCCAAGAGCCTTGCCATGTGTAAGATAAAATTTTCACGCTTGTTAAAGATTTAATTTGATTTATATTACTATATTAATATATAAAAAAGTTGTGACTTCAACATTTTTGCTTTTGGCATCAACTTGGGCCCTGACCATGTGAGATTTAAGAAGTGGGGTCAGATCCGGGTTTATCCTGATTTGATTCAATTAGGATCCGATCCGACACTTAACATAATCATTGAACAACAGCCTTTGAATCTAGATATTATGATTATCCGCTTAAATTCAAAACCTAGCCTCTCTATTATATAAACTTTAAGAAGTGCCTTTTTTACCTAACCTTTTTATTATATTCTTTGCATTGAAAAAAAATAAATAAACATAACTTGTTTTCAATCTCTAATTTGAGGATGGCTTAATAAATTTTTTTTTTGTTTCTAAATAGATATTCGGATTTGAATCTCTAATTATCCGATGGATTTGGACACAAATCAAAGATTGCAATATCCATTGGATATCGGATCCGATGGATTCCTATTTGGATAGGATTCAGATGTACTCTGATCCGGCCCAAATCCGTTGATATGCCTACTGCCCTCATTCAATTCAAGAGAAAGTTTGTTGACCTAGAACGCAAACACACGTGGCATCCGCTTAGTAGGATCCATCACGTGGATATCCACGTGATAAAGTTTTCACACGTGGCGAGGTTAAAATTTCCATGCGTTCCTGCATGCCAGCCATGTGGTGCGTTAGTTGTCAACCGATACGCAGTGTACAACCCCCATTTTCAATGGTAGGTTGAGAACAAGTTTCTTGACCGGCTTGTATAACCCAATTGGTGGCATGACCGACCAATAGAAAAGCGCCATGTATTCAAATTGATCCAAAAATGAAACATGGATATTCGACGTGATAAATTTGAACACGTGTCATGCTAATATTGATCGACTATGCTATGGATTCTACAACCGGTAATAGTGGTGCATGACACTGACCCTTCCTCTCTTTTTTTTTTGTTAGGATTAATGGATGATTAATCCCTGACAAAACAAATCTCTGACACACAGGACAACAAAAAAATGATGTTAACGCAATATCCCTGACTTTATTCAGAAAAACGAAAAATATCATCGTTTTCTTCTTCCATCTCTCTCGGACACAATAGCGGGGGTGCGGCCATCGGTGGTGGAGGCGGATGCAAGCATCAGATCAAGGTGGCGGCGGTAGCGACATCGGGCACAACCTCAAGTCTCTGCTTCTTGCTGTCGGCGGTGAGCAGCGGAGACGAGAAGGAACGGGGGAGGGAGGGGTTCAGTTAGGTTTAGAATTCCTAGGTCTAGGGTTCATCCCATGGCCTATAGATCATTGGTTTATGGTTTGGTTTAGGTTCAGTCCGTCGACGACGGCGAGGAGCTCCGGTGACGGCGAGCAGTGGAGGCAAGCAGCTCCTTTAGGTTTTAGGTACAGAAAAACTGATAGCATTAAAAACAAAATTTAAAACGCTATAGGGGGCATTTTCATCCACAATATTATTTTGTCCTATGCGTTTAAGTGATATCTTGTCAGACCGCTCACCAACTACTCCTTTTATTATTTTGGGCTTATTGGCTATAGGCCCACTATAACGGTGTTGAGTTACATTAAGTTCAGTCAATAGTTTCGGTCTACATGCCATCCACAAAATGATTTCAGATTAAGAGACACCCCCTATATTGCTGTTGTAGGTAAAAGGGAGCCTTTTCTACCCTTTTTTTCTTTTCTCAATATACCAAATATACCAATGAGATACTCTCCCATATATAAATCACCGCACCTACTATCATCACAGTTGCTACAGTGATTTTGGCTTACTACTGTGATTTCGGCTTACTAGGTTTAGGGTTGGGGTTCATTGTTAAGGGTATAGAATTAGTAGGTTAGGGATCATCATTAGAGGTATAGAAGTAGGGTTAGAATTAGGTTTCACTACTTCAAGTATAGAATTAGGGTTAGGTTAACTATTTAGGGTATAGGGTTAGGGTTAGAATTAGGTTTCACTACTTCAAGTATAGAATTAGGGTTAGGTTAACTATTTAGGGTATAGGGTTAGGGTTAGAGTTAAGGTTAGGGTTCAATATTTAGGGTATAGAAGTAGGATTAGGGTTTCATAACACGACAAAAACGTTTCGAAATTATGAAACATAGTTGTTGTGCTGTGAAACCAGTTTAACTATATATATGATAAATGGAAGGGCATGTATGTCATTTTAAGTTGCTAGGCTATTGCAATTACATCATTTATTATGGATCTTTTATGATATATTAGTTGTGTCTGGACCAAAAGTTAATAGATTGATATTAAATGGACATAATGCATTCTCCCTCTATTTTTGTTTTCCTGATCTTCTGCATGTCTGCAATGCATGCGGCATGGTAGTGGTTGTGATGTGCTCAACAAGACTCATTATTCAGAGTTTTATTAATTCATTGATTCAAGCTCTGAAGGTACGTGCATTTTTAAAGTATTTTTATATTTAAAATCTTAAATTTGCGGATTTACATATTTTTCATGTTGCAAAATTATAATTTTATAGATTTATGATTTTACCACTGAAAGGATCTAGTACATTGATTTTTGTCTAAGTATTGAGAGACCCAACTCCTCTATACAGTTCGTACCGTGACATAGTCAGTCCAGACTACATGAGCAAACGTAGGGCCATACGACACATTAAAAGAATGTCGGTAATGAGTAATATCATGAGCTAACTTTTCGAATTTAGTAGTTGTAGCTATCTTTTTGGAAGTAATCTAACATGGCTCCTAATTTTGCTGTGTTATTGTGGTCAATCATAAACAAATATATTCAATTACAAAGGCTTTTTAATAATTCTAACCACTTTTGATTCATGCTGTACATTTGTCTTGTATGTACTTATCTTTACCGTGCTGATTTTATATATTTTTTTTTTCTTAGAAAGGACCACACAGTTAGTCCTTCACCTATTTTTGCTTAGAGCACAACAGATATAGAACATGGTTCTTCAGCAAACTGCCACATACAACGGATGTGCCCACTGACTAGTAATTTATCTAAATTCTAATCAAACACATATACCTACCCCTCTAATACTACCCATGCCACGTACATACCTCACTACTAATAATAAGAAACCATAAGAAATTCTTAGCACTTTATTGATTTTTTCCTAAAGCAATTGCATGCGATGGGGCCAAAAAAAAAAAGAAGACAAAATTGTGTCTAGCTAATACATACCCAAAACCCTAATTGGTATGAGTAAAGATATGGACTTATTCCCGAATAGATATGGATCGGATATGGACCCTTTTATATATCAATTTTAGAGTTCCACCAAAATCGATCGGACATTGATCATCCATAGTTGGCACCACGAACTAGATATTTTTCACCTGATCAATCTATTCGATACATCAAATATCCTGATTTGCTAAATAAAAAAACCATAAAATATTATTTTTTTTAAGATATCAATATCTTTGCTTTCAAATGTCTCAAGCAAATAAATTTTTCATCTCATTTATGTCTCCACAAGATTAGAGCCTACGGGGGTAGTGTAAAGAGGGCACTTCCACATGCGCCTTGCCACGTGTTTGCATGTACTCCCAGCCTCCACAGGCCACCGACCATCTTTTCTTCAAAAGAGAACCAAACCCCCACACGCACCACCAGAGGGCAGAGGGTGAGGCATCTCTGTGCTCTCTCGGTGCACAGGCTTTGTCAGTTCACGTACAGAAAGAAAGCGATGCCAGAGGTTTCGCGGAAGCGAAGCAACCCCGTTCACACCAAACCTATAGCTTCCACCCCGTCCCTTTAGACCCCAGACGAAGCTTTGGCGAAAGCGACGATGCAGCCGGCGCCGGCGGTGAGACGCGCGGCAATGGGAGATCGATCCGCTACGCCCACCTAAACAGCGATCCACTGATTCCAATCAGAAGTCACTGTTAGCGTAATATAATGATGACTTTGAAGCTGTCTGGGCCCCGCGACGTCAGTGATGGAGGACCACACAATCGATCACCAAGATTTCCCGCGTGCGGGCCCCCAACATGTCCGGGCCGGTGCGGGTGGGACCAAACACGAAGACGAAGGTGTCACGTTCTGGTGGCCGGGCCCCACGGTCCCACCCCCAGGCTCCCAGCCCTCTCTCTACTCGCTGGGGAAAATGGAAATATTCAGCAGATCCTTACAGCCGCATGGCCCACTGCCCCCTTAGCCTATCAGTGGGTCCCGCGGTTGTATGGTACGCAGGATGTGCTGAAATTCTCTCTCGTCGCTCCCCATTGTATTTGTACCTGACCTCCCACCGCGTACGGTATAGGACACGTGGCATTCCCATAAGTCAACATCCCGCGTACGGGTAGCACTTCCGTGTGTCGGTGGTCGGCTGGCCCATTTCACTGACGTCACTCCGTGGCGGGATTTGTAAGGTAACGCACCATCACTAAGCAAAGCAGGAAATCATTATTTTATCAAAATAATCAGGATTATCAGTGAAATTAATAACGACCGTCGGATCGAATCATCAACGATCCAGATGTTAGCGTTTAGCGCCTTCTAAATAAATGAAGATCTTGCTGGGATCCTCTGGGTCTGTAGTTATTGAAATTCTGATCCTTTTGACTACGGAGTGCGTGTTATAAAACCGTCACCCAAAGGCTTCCATTGCTACACCCACACACGATGCCCGAATCACCGCTCGCGGCGGAGTCCGCTCGCCGCCTCCTCCTCGTTTTCCTCCTCTTCGCCGTCGCCGCCGACGCGGTGGATGAGGGGGATGCAGCACCTCGGTTCCGGGAAGCGCCGCAGTTCTACAACGCGGCTGGTTGCCCCGCGCCGCTGCCGGCGTCGTCCTCCGCGGGCTGCTCGTCGGAAGCGCTGGTCGACGTGGCGATGACCCTCGACGTGGCCTACCTCCGGGGGTCGATGGCGGCGATCCACTCCGTCCTGCAGCACACGTCTTGCCCCCAATCCGTCCGGTTCCATCTGGTGGCCTCCACGTCCGTCGCGCAACTCAACGCCACCATCGCCGCCGCCTTCCCGTCGCTATCCTTCCGGATTTACCCCTTCGACGACTCCCTCGTCGCAGGGCTCATCTCCTCCTCCATCCGGGAGGCGCTGGACCGGCCCCTCAACTACGCGCGCTCCTACCTCGCCAGCCTCCTCCCGGAGTGCGTCCGCCGCGTGGTCTACCTCGACTCCGACCTCGTCGTCGTGGACGACATCCAGGCGCTGGCTGCCACCCCGCTCTCGGACGGTGCGGTGCTGGCGGCACCGGAGCACTGCAGAGCCAACTTCACGTCCTACTTCACGCCAACGTTTTGGGCGAACCCGACGCTGTCGGTGGCGTTCGAGGGGCGGCGGGCGTGCTACTTCAACACGGGGGTGATGGTTATGGACCTGGAACGGTGGCGGGCTGGGGGGCACACGGAGCGGATCGAGGATTGGATGCAGCTGCAGAAGCGGATGCGGATCTACGAGCTGGGCTCGCTGCCGCCCTTCCTGCTGGAGTTCGCCGGCCGGATCGCCTCCGTCGACCACCGGTGGAACCAGCACGGCCTCGGCGGTGACAACTTCCGCGGGCTGTGCCGGGACCTCCACCCGGGCCCAGTCAGCCTCCTCCACTGGAGCGGCAAGGGGAAGCCGTGGGCCCGCCTCGACGCCGGCCGCCCCTGCCCCCTCGACGCCCTGTGGGCCCCCTACGATCTCCTCCGTCCCCCCTTCTCCATCGACGACTCTTGAATCCGATATCCCGCTGCCCGATCCGACACTCAGTTTTCGTCTTCAGATTTATTTATTTGCTTTTTTTTTCCCCCTTTTTATTGCCCCTGCTCTCGGTTACTGAACTGTAGATGATCAAAACCGGAAGTACAAAAATAAAATTACCAAACGAGTGATTCTATGCATATACACGCCGCAAGAACCGTCGGATGGGAGCCGTGCACTAATATTGATGCACGACCATGACATCAGCATGGTATCACACTGCATGCATCGGATGATGCGCTATGGATACACGGCATGTGTGCGTAGCATTCCTGGTATAAAAAACGAACCCAAATTGTCTGTCACCTTGCAGGCGTGCACCCATTCCTAGTCGGTGCAAGGTGTCAATCTGGAACTAATGTCGTCGTGCTAATCATAGCCGTTCCTTTTCTTACAGGTTGAGATAGAGCCACCAATCAGGTATCGATAGCGGTGCAACGGACGGCTGTGATATATTTATTTTAAAAAAAATACGTAAATCGAGTCTGAAATAAGTGGTGGGTGTTTTCCATTTAAAAAAAAAAGTTGTGGGTTATTATGGGAAGACAAGATGTATTTTGGGAAGGAATTACTCGTTCTTCAATAATAATAGATTTTTCCCAGAACAGCCATTAATGTTATTGGTTTGCTCTAGTTGGCCGTAGTCCTTGACTTCTTCTCTGGTTTCTTCGTCGAGATTTCCACACTCTTGCACCCCACGTGTATGGATGTCTACAACATTTCCTCCCACCTTTATTGTTCTCGGATGGGCCCCCTCTTTCCAATATAATGGGTTAATTGGTAAATTATCATTGACAGAAGAAATCTCGAAAGCAAAAGACATCTCAAAATTTCGGTTAACATCTAGTCCCTTCGTTTATTTTCAGAAATTCAAAAATGCCTATAGCTTCCATCGATCTTGAGTTGTAGCTGTTCGCAGGGCGGTGGCGAGCAACTGAAACAATGAGGAGCGGGGGTCGGAGGGGTTAGGTTCGGTTAGATTCAGTAATCCTAGGTCTAGGGTTTATCACATAGCTTGTAGATCTTGGGTTTAATAAGATTAGGTTTAGGTTTAGGTTCGGTTCAATTTAGGAACAGCGAGTAGCTCCGGCAGCAGCAAGCATCGAATGCGAGAAGATTCAGCATCTGAACATCTCGGAAGTTTGATTAGTTTCAAAGAAACCGATCGATGACAATCTAAATGAAAAATTAAATTCAATTGAAGGGTATTTTCGTTCAAAACATTTTGGAAGGACTTTAGCTTAAACTGATATCTTATCAGGAACCCCTCACCTACTCCCCCTATTTTTTTAATTATTATTTTTTATTTTTGTAGGGATTTTAATTGTTGGTGGCATCATATAAAATTAATCACCGGATATCCTGGGATTTACAAATCCTCCCACGTCTGGCTTTGTATCCAGATACATGCTTGCACGATGCGGATGTGGGTGGAAATAGTTGGATTTACAACTCCTAGCTAGATGCTTGGTTGAGAATTGAAATCCCACAAAATTGGGTTTCAGTTCACATGGGACAAGAACACAGCCTAATTACTTTGAGGAAAGAGAAATATACAGTCTTACTAAAAAACCAACCCTTTTTCATAAATTATATATAACTTATAAGTAACTAGTTTCTTATTGATGAGTTTTGCTCCTTGTTAATTAATATGCTTGTTAACCTCCCAAGATATATGCAGTCATACAATCAAAAAGTGATAAAGATTTAACAAGGTTTGACAATTTACCTATGCCCTCCTTTCAAAGCCGATTCGACTGTGCTACGAGGTAAAAATAAGGATAAATTATAACAAATCTCCCTAAACTATACCTAAAATTCACTGTCCCCTAAACTATAAAACACGTTAAAATATCCCCTGGACTATTAAATATTTTCACTTTACCTTTGAATGTATGAATTTACGTTACCCTAAAGCTCTCAATAAACCATATATATCCGGTGCTCTCTCTCTCTCTCTCTCTCTCTCTCTCTCTCTCTCTCTCTCTCTCTCTCCACTATATCCAAGTGCTCTTTGTCCCTCTACACCATATTCAGGCTCTCTCTCTCTCTCTCTCTCTCTCTCTCTCTCTCTCTCTCTCTCTCTCTCTCTCTCTCTCTCTCTCTCTCTCTCTCTCTCTCTCTCTCTCTCTCTCTATGAATGGGTCTCTCTTTTCCCACTATCTCTCTCATCCTATTAATCTCTATCTCAACCAACCTCCCTCTCTCTCTCTCTCTCTCTCTCTCTCTCTCTCTCTCTCTCACCCATCTCTCTCATCTCTAACATCTCTCTCATATCTCTCCCATCTCACAGTTATCTCCCTAGCATGATCCCACATATCTCTTTCTTTGTCTACCATCCAATGCATTGATTTCTCTCTCTATCAATCCATCTCTCTCCCCCCTCTTGATGGGTGGGCCTGTCTGTCATGCCTCATCTTTCTTTCATCCCAATAACTCTGTCTCTCACCCACCGATAAAAAAGATGAAAGGAATATATGGGAGAAGAGAGACATAGAAGGGTATGATGAGATAATTAGATGATATAGAGAGATGGGTTTATTGGAGAGAGAGAGAGAGAGAGAGAGAGAGAGAGAGAGAGAGAGAGATGAGAGAAAGCAAGATGTGATGAGATAGATTAGACAGAGATTGATGAGATGAAATAGAGATGAGAGAGAAAATAGTGGGATGAGATAGAAAGATGAGAGAGACTAACCCGTTGAGAGAGAGAGAGAGAGAGAGAGAGAGAGAGAGAGAGAGAGGAGATTACGCAGATTTTTTAGTGAGACGGGGTAAATTGTGTGGTTTTTAATAGTTGAATGGGGTTTTCTATAGAATAGTACAAAGGGTAAAATAGTCATGTATGTTTTTTTGTTAACGGAGTATCGATCCTTCTAGATAGTTTAGGGCGTATTTTGATAGTTTTATAGTTCAGGGAGTAAAGTGAATTTTGGGTATAGTTCAAGGGGGTTTCTAGTAATTCATCCTAAAAATAAAAGATGGTACAAAAAATTACAGGACCTGAAGGCTAACCATCTATATATATATATATATATATATATATATATATATATATATATATATATATATATATATATATATATATATATATATATATATATATATATATATATATATATATCCCTTGTAGTTAGGGTTTATATAGAACCGTAAAACACAGTACCATAAATACTCTTGAAACTGGATGCCTAAAAAACAATCTTTGTTTGCCGCACAGGACATGCACCTCCGATGGACTCCGCTCTCCATGGGTTGCTACCTCCAATGCCTCTGAAACTTTTGGCACGTTGAGGGAGTGCATCGCAATCTTCTAACAAAGCCATAAGGTTCCATCCAACATAACAAACCTAACATTTTAATAACTTTTCTAGTAGAAATAATCACCTCTATAACTATAACCAAGCGAACCTTCGTAAAATCACTTCCATTGCACTAACTTCCTTTTAACCATCCCTTTACCTAGAAAGGATGCATATGCCTTAGTACAGAAGAGTTGGAACATTAGTTGGACATTACTAAATCTTGTCAAATTTTTCACTATTTTTTCACAACCATCGATCGCTTGTTGAAGATCATAAACGCTGATAGTTCTTGAAGATTTTAAAAAAGGAAGACTAGATCTTCATTGCTTGATTCGCTTAATCTCGAAGACATTTCCTTGTTGTTTACAAAAAAAAAAAGGAAGAAGATAATCCTTGCTTTGAGAAGACTTGATCATTGGGGATCTTTCCCCACCATGGTCGATACATGCCTTTGTATCTGATTGTTTGTATCTGATTGGGTGTTTTCTAAGAGGCTTCTGTGAAAGATTTGTAATAATGAATTTAATTCTATGGACTGGGGCGCCATGAATAGAACCCCTAGTTCCTACCAAAAAAGAACAGAGAAGACTTGATCGTTGCATCACTCGAGGTGCTTATTCACTAAAGGTGAGGGTCTTAGATACAAGGCCCATGAATCCCTCACAGGCTTTTTTCCGAGGTAATGACCACCAACTCTCGACTATTGTTGAGAGTAGAACCGGTCGCTTTTAGGTTTACCAAAATGGCCACCACAAATTATTTGGATCGAAAAACCCTTAAGTGCATATCACCGTTTGTAAAACCCTTCACTCATTTCGACAGCGAGAGAGACGATTTGAGAGAGAGAGAACTCCTCGACCCTTTGAGACCATGATTGTGGGAGAGCCCTCCACTCATTTCGACAGTGATCGCTAGAAAGCCCTCCACCCATTTCGACGGGGCTATGAGAGAGTTCATTACCCATATCTACACCGATCGTGATAGAACCCTCCGCTCATTTCAACGGTGGCTGTGAGAGAGCACTCCACCCATTTCAATAACGACTATTTGCAGCTCCAAGATTAACGTCGAATGGGTGGAGGGCTCTCCTCCCACTTGTTTGTACAATTTTTGTCATGTTTTCATCAAAAAAACCTTTTAGAAATTAAAAAATATACACAAAAGACTTAAAACTACATTTCGTATGGTTTTCGTCAAGACATCATCAAAAAAATCCATATATATTTGTCTCTATTTATTCCGCCTAAGATGGACGAAATTCTATCAAAACTCTAACGAAATTGTGTAATGTATCCAGTTCTCCGGGATTTGACGAAAGATAGACAAAATTCCAACAAAGTAGTCTTTTCACCACTTAAGTTCACCATGCAAATCGTTTCGATGTGAGGGTGGTCAGTTTGGTAAAACTAAAAGCAACCGGGTCCATTCTCAACAATAGTTAAAAGTTGGTGGTCATTTTGGTAAAAAAACTCTTATTTTTTATTTACTTTCATTTTCGATACTGATGTAGAATAACTTAAGATTCTTAATCAAGGACCCTCCAAGGGATGCAACTAAAAGACTTTGGATTTACCCACCAGGGGATAGTGGAGTTGGTAAGCAACGGATGCTTTGATGAGGAGGTTGTGGGTTCAATTCCTCCACCCCCACCTACGAATTACCCAGAAGTGCGTAGGGAAACTTCCGAGTGGGTTGATGCGCATTCTCAAGGGATTAGTTAAAGCCCAAAGTGGACACCCACCCATGTCAAAAAAAAAACTTTGGATTTAATGTAAAATATATGCTTCCGATATATTTTCTTTTGTGAATAACACAATGCTTATTCATTAAGATAAATTTTCCTTTACCATTAGATTCTATGTCCAAAATGATGGACTATGTTATTATGATGAACAAAATGTCATCGAGTTACCTCTTTAGGGCTATTTGGTTCGCAGAATTGAGGCCATACGGAATTAGGATTGAATTCCACCCTTGGGGGTGTTTAGTTCGCATAATTGAGGTCGAAATCGTTGCAGGGGCGAGAAGAATTCTACGTTGGGGGGAAATGAGGGGGACGATTAATTCCTCCGGAGGTTGGGGGGAAATGATTTCCGTCGTCGGAGGTTTCTTAGGAAGATGACATGGCAACTTTTTGGATTTCTACTTTTCAGGATTTTTCCCCTCATTTTCTGTGCGAGCCAAACAACTTTACGCAATGAAAATGGATACCCCCTGATTTTCCCCCTCGTTTCCTACGCAAACAGAACGACGACAATCAGTCCCATTTCCGTGGCAATCAATTCCGTGAAAATTAAATTGATTACCGAGTTCACAAACCAAATAGCCCCTTTATGTGTTTCCTAAAGCTCTCCTCCAAGCGGGATTTTTCCTTGGGGGACTTATATAGTGATAGGTCCCTGACAAGAGATCGCTTTAAGGGTAAGGACACCAAAAAAGATGATGTTGCATCAGGTCCCTCCTGAAAAGGATTCAGCTAGAGCAAGTCCCACACGTGACATTTATCCCTTTTTAATGACCAATTTGCCCCTTAGTGCATGTCCCTTCGCCCCTTGCCACTATAGGACTCCAACCCATGGATTTGCTACAGTGATTTCACTATAGCAGATTTTTTTTTAACACGATTTCACATAAAAATATATTGCTACAGTAATTTAACCGTATCAAAAGAGTAACAATCTACACAGATTGTTACTCAATCTGCAAAGATTGATACTCTTTTGCTACAGTGATTTCACTGTAGCAATTTTTTTCCCCAATAAGATTTCTCAATTTTTTTTTTGATAGAGTGATTTCTTTGTAGCAAAAGAGTAACAATTTGCATAAATTGTTACTAAACAAGATTGCTACTCAATTTACACAAATTGTTACTCTTTTGCTAAAGTGAATTTACTATAGCAAAAAAAATTTGGTAAAATTTCACATTTTTTTTTGCTATAGTGATTTCACTGTAGCACAAGAGTAATAATTCCCAAAGATTGTTACTCTTTTTGCTACAGGACAAGTGCCCACATGTACAGCTGCACGTAGGATCTTGCTCACATGTATAGCTGGTCGTAGGAGTAAAAATAACATTTTTCTATCGAGAAGACTTAACACTAATTAACGATGTTGAATGTCTTTATCACTAAATTTGATATGTTAGAGGAACCTATCACACATTACCCCTTTTTCCTCATGGTGTCTATTATCAAATATGATGGACAACATTCCCTTGATGAATGAAATATCCTTTGGGTGCACTTATCTTCATGACAATATTATTTTAATCTCCTTTGAGTGCACGTATCTCAATGAATATTATTTTAGGTCACCAAGGATGATCTTTCCACTATCCAAAATTATGGATTGTGCGTATCGATCTTTGGATTTAACATTGGAAAAATATTATTCTCCCACGAGTGCCCCCCCCCCCCCCCTCTCTCTCTCTCTCTCTCTCTCTCTCTCTCTCTCTCTCTCTCTCGCGCGCGCGCGCGAGCGTGCTCTCCCTGCAATGGGGAACGGGATTTGGTGCCGGATGTGTGATTTGATCCAGCAACATCGCAACCGTCCGTAGGCATTGCATGGGTTTAGTGCTAGTCTCGTATGAAATTCAACGAAATTCGGCCTGTAATCCCTTTTAGACACTTCAGGGGTGTTTGGCATTAGTCTGGAACGGTCCATTTCTATCACTCCATGCGTTTCTATACTAACCGGAATGCTGAACCATCAAATTACACTAGAACTAGTAATTTATAGGAATACCCTCTTCTGGATGAGGTTTAAACGGAACAGTTGTTCCTCATGCCAAATACCCCCTTCATCCTTCATGTCCCACTCCATGGAATTCAAGACAGCCACGGCTATATTAAGGGTGTGTTTGGTATGTGGAACAGTTCTTCCCTTTAATCCTATTTTAGAAGAAATTATTATCGTCAAATACTATTTCTAATGCAATTTGATGGTCCACCGTTCCAACTGGAATAGAAATAGCTGGAGTGATATTTTTTAGTTCCCAAATCATTCATTCCACAGGAACAATTAATAGCCGTTATTTTCAAACCATAGAATTCGGAATGGAAATGGATTGTTCCGGAATGATGCCAAACACCCCCTAAGAGTCCCTACATGAGAAGAGATGCTATTCAGCCCGAAGGTTTTCCCAATTCCACTCAGCTCGAGTGATGTGGCAGCGTACGAGTGTTGTTTACAAAAAAAAAAAGGAAGAAGATAATCCTTGCTTTGAGAAGACTTGATCATTGGGGATCTTTCCCCACCATGGTCGATACATGCCTTTGTATCTGATTGGGTGTTTTCTAAGAGGCTTCTGTGAAAAGGTTTGTAATAATGAATTTAATTCTATGGACTGGGGCGCAATGAATAGAACCCCTAGTTCCTACCAAAAAAGAACAGAGAAGACTTGATCATTGCATCACTCGAGGTGCTTATTCACTAAAGGTGAGGGTCTTAGATCCAAGGCCCATGAATCCCTCACAGGCTTTTTTTCGAGGTTTTTATCAAAATGACCACCAACTCTCGACTATTGTTGAGAGTAAAACCGGTCGCTTTTAGGTTTACCAAAATGGCCACCACAAATTATTTGGATCGAAATACCCTTAAGTGCATAGCACCGTTTGTAAAATCCCTTCACTCATTTCGACAGCAAGAGAGGTGATTTGAGAGAGAGAACTCCTCGACCCTTTGAGACCATGATTGTGGGAGAACCCACCACTCATTTCAACAGTGATCGATAGAAAGCCCTCCACCCATTTCGACGGGGCTATGAGAGAGTTCATTACCCATATCTACACAGATCATGATAAAACCCTCCGCTCATTTCAACGGTGGCTATGAGAGTGCACTCCACCTATTTAACGGCGACCGTGAGAGAGCCCTCCACCCATTTCGATGGCGACTATTTGTAGCTCCAAGATTAACTTCAAATGGGTGGAGGGCTCTCCTCCCACTTGTTTGTATAATGTTTGTCATGTTTTCATCAAAAAAATCTTTTAGAAATTAAGAAATATACACAAAACACTTAAACCTACATTTGGTATAGTTTTCGTCAAGACTTCATCAAAAAAATCCATATATATTTGTCTCTATTTATTCCACCTAAGATGAACGAAATTCTATCAAAACTCTAACGAATTTGTGTCATATATGTATCCAGTTCTCCAGGATTTGACGAAAGATAGACAAAATTCCAACAAAATAGTCTTTTCACCACTTAAGCTCACCATGCAAATCGTTTCGATGTGAGGGTGGTCAGTTTGGTAAAACTAAAAGAAACCGAGTCCATTCTCAACAATAG
The DNA here is from genome assembly GCA_947650365.1 of Chamaelirium japonicum. Taxonomy (NCBI): domain Eukaryota; kingdom Viridiplantae; phylum Streptophyta; class Magnoliopsida; order Liliales; family Melanthiaceae; genus Chamaelirium; species Chamaelirium japonicum. Next base: position 113,108,941 of record OX393550.1, read on the forward strand.
TTACAAGTTGGTAGTCATTTTGGTAAAAAAACTCTTCTTTTTTTTTACTTTTATTTTCGGTACTGATGTAGAATAACTTAAGATTCTTAATCAAGTACCCTCCAAGGGATGCAACTAAAAGACTTTGGATTTACCAACCAGGGGATAGGGGCGTTGGTTAGCAACTGATGCTTTGATGAGGAGGTTGTGGGTTCAATTCCTCCACCCCCACCTTCGAATTACCCAGGAGTGCGTAGGGAAACTTCCGAGTGGGTCGATGCGCATTCTCAGGAGATTAGTTAAAGCCCAAAGTGGACACCCACCTATGTCAAAAAAAAAAACTTTGGATTTAATGTAAAATATGTGCTTCCTATATATTTTCCTTTGTGAACAACACAATGCTTATTCATTAAGATAAATTTTCCTTTACCATTAGATTCTATGTCCAAAATGATGGACTATGTTATTATTATGAACAAAATGTCATCGAGTTGCCTCTTTAGGGCTATTTGGTTCGCAGAATTGAGGCCAAACGGAATTAGGATTGAATTCCGTCATCGAGGGTGTTTAGTTCGCATAATTGAGAGTCGAAATCGTTGCAGGGGGGAGAAGAATTCTACGTTGGGGGGAAATGAGGGGGATGATTAATTCCTCCGGAGGTTGGGGGGAAAGGAGGGGGACGATTAATTCCTCCGGAGATTGGGGGGAAATGATTTCCGTCCTCAGAGGTTTCCCAGGAAGATGACATGGCAATTTTTTGGTTCTCTACTTTTCAGGATTTTCCCTCTCATTTTCTGTGCGAGCCAAACAACTTTACGCAATGAAAATGGATGCCCCCTGATTTCCCCCCTCGTTTCCTATGGGAACAGAACAATGACAATCAGTCTCATTTATGTGGCAATCAATTGCATAAAAATTAAATTGATTACCGAGTTCACAAACCAAATAGCCCCTTTATGTGTTTGTAAAGCTCTCCTCCAAGCGGGATTTTTCCTTGGGAGACTTAGTGAGAGGTCCCTGACAAGAGATCACTTTAAGAGTAAGGACACCAAAAAAGATGACATTGCATCAGGTCCCTCCCGAAAAGGATCCAGCTAGAGCAAGTCCCACACATGACATTTATTCCTTTTAAATGACCAATTTGCCCCTTAGTGCATGTCCCTTCGCCCCTTGCCACTATAGGACTCCAACCCACGGGTTTGATACAGTGATTTCATTATAACATATATTTTTTTTAACACGATTTCACATAAAAATATATTGCTACAGTAATTTCACCGTAACAAAATAGTAACAATCTGCACAGATTGTTACTCAATCTGCAAAGATTGATACTCTTTTGCTACAGTGATTTCACTGTAGCAAATGTTTTCCCCGATAAGATTTCTCAATTTCTTTTTTTGATATAGTGATTTCTTTGTAGCAAAAGAGTAACAATTTGCACAAATTGGTACTCAACAAGATTGGTACTCAATTTGCACAAATTTTTACTCTTTTGCTAAAGTGATTTCACTATAGCAAAAAAAAAAAAGGTAAAATTTCACAATTTTTTGTGCTATAGTGATTTCACTATAGCACAAGTGTAACAATTCCCAAAGATTGTTACTCTTTTTGCTACATGACAAGTGCCCACATGTACAGCTGCACGTAGGATCTTGCTCACATGTATAGCTGGTCGTAGGAGTAAAAATAACATTTTCCTATGGAGAAGACTTTAACACTAATTAACGATGTTGAATGTCTTTATCACTAAATTTGATATGTTAGAGGAACCTATCACACATTACCCCTTTTTTCTCATGGTGTCTATTATCAAATATGATGGACAACATTCCCTTGATGAATGAAATATCCTTTGGGTGCACTTATCTTCGTCACAATATTATTTTAATCTCATTTGAGTTCGCGTATCTCAATGAATATTATTTTAGGTCACCAAGGATGATCTTTCCACTATCCAAAATCATGGATTGTGTGTATCGATCTTTGGATTTAACATCGGAAAAATAGTATTCTCCCAGGAGTGCCTCTCTCTCTCTCTCTCTCTCTCTCTCTCTCTCTCTCTCTCTCTCTCTCTCTCTCTCTCTCTCCTCAATTGCTCTCGTGCGCTCACAACCGTCCGTAGGCATTGCATGGGTTTAGTGCTAGTCTCGTATGAAATTCGACGAAATTCGGCCCGTATTTCCTTTTAGACACTTCGGGGGTGTTTGGCATTAGTCTGGAACGGTCCATTTCTATCACTCTGTGCGTCTCTATACTAACCGGAACGTTGAACCATCAAATTACACTAGAACTAGTAATTTATAGGAATACCCTCTTCTAGATGAGGTTTAAACGGAACAGTTGTTCCTCATGCCAAATACCCCCTTCATCCTTCATGTCCCACTCCGTGGAATTCAAGACAGTTATATTAAGGGGGTGTTTGGTATGTAGAACAGTTCTTCCCTTTAATCCTATTTTAGAAGAAATTATTATCGTCAAATATTATTTCTAATGCATTCTAATGGTCCACCGTTCCAGCTGGAATAGAAATAGCTGGAGTGATATTTTTTAATTCCCAAATCATTCATTCCACATGAACAATTAATAGCCGTTATTTTCAAACCATATAATTCGGAATGGAAATGGATTGTTCCGGAATGATGCCAAACACCCTCTAAGAGTCCCTACATGAGAAGAGATGCTATTCGGCCCGAAGGTTTTCCCGATTCCACTCAGCTCGAGTGATGTGGCAGCATACGAGTGGTGGCTGAATTTCACTAGTAATATTTAAATTTTTATCACCACCAGTTTTACGCTGCCACATCAGTCATATTGAACGGAATCGAGAAAACCTTCGGGCTGAATAGCATTTCTCACATGACAAACCACTCTGAAGGCTGTGTTCTTTTCCTTTAACTTGCAACTCCTATGAATTGGGATCCTTCACATACTCTTTCTACCAAACCACCAGGTACCATGGTATTTAGAAACCTTCCCCCACATCTGTTTCTGTAATAGGTACATGTTTTCACCACGAGGATGGGGAGGCACACTGGGATTTATAAATCCAATGTTTTCGTCGAGAAACAGAATCCCACAAAAGGTGGGCTTTCATTTCCCAGGGAACATGCAAACATATAAGCCGTCTTATGAACGGGGAGGACATAGGGCAAGGCACCTAATATCGGAGAGTTTCAGGTCCCAGGAAAAGAAAGCAGCTTAAAGGACACAAGTTCAGATTCTGACGGACGAAGAACACAAGTTCAGATTCCGACGGACGAAGAACATAGGATGGAGAGGTACAATGGATTTCAGTACTCTTTTATGTTTTAGTTGAGAAATGGAATCCCACAAAAGGTTGGGCTTTCATTTACCAGAGAACATGCAAACATATAATCCTTCGTATGGGTTACATATGAATGGGCCCAACTCCTGGGAGTTACAAATCCCAGAAACACTTCATACCAACATATCGGTAGACGCCAAAATACCAGCAGACTGAGGCGAGAAATGAAATGTCCAACGAGTACGGGAAGACTTAAAATAGCATTGATGGAAGTCGGTAGAAAAGACGTGGAACGACTTCGAAAAAAAAACCCCTAAATAAAAATGAATGGCGAAGAAGGATTCGTAAACCAGACCCCAACTAGATGGGACATGGCCTGATGGCTATGGATATCTGAAGAGAACAGACCACCAGACTGAGACAGGTGAGTTTATGAAGCATACACAGATTAATCAACTTATTCATCATCAAGGATGTACACAAATAGTACTAAAATTATGTCCAATGTTCACAGCAAAGCCAGTCACTGTTCATGGCAATACAACTTGACACTTCTCACAGTTTTTTTTTTTAGCCTCATTTATATTCTTTCCCTATAAGCTGCAGCCCTGGACTTCAATGAGAGCTGCACCGTAAAATAATTTGTAATCTAGCGTAAGGCCGTGCTCCCACCTAGAATGGAAAGCTCCCGGTGATCTTGATATGGTCGAGCGTACGCCTGAGGCCGTACTGAAGGACCGCCTGGTTGCCAGCTCTGAATCCGTCTCCATAGGCCGACGAAGTGTCTGATTCGATCTGGTGCTTAAAGAAATCCCCGAGTTTCCTCTCAAACTGAGATCTCATGCCCTTCTTTGACGATGTCGGTGCCGAAGAGGACGATGAGGTGGATGCGACGCTGCTGCCAGTCCCGGATATGATCTCCGAGTCCAGCCACATGTGAGCCAGGACCTGGCAGATGCCTTCTTCGACTTCTGAACTGAGAGTTCGGTATCCTGTCAACAAAATGATTTTATAACTCAAACAGTCAACATACATATTTCTAAAAAAAAAATAGTCAACACACATAAATACTAGCGGCTCGTGTAATTAGAAAGAAATATACATAGCCTCATTAACAGGACGTAAAAGAGAGGGTTTCAAGGTCATGCCACTTTTTTTAAAAAAATTAGTGTTAATAAAAAGAGAAAGGAAGATACAGTACCGCAAGGAAGTCCTTGATTTTTCTCGCTGACCGCTTTCAAAGTTAGGTAGGGGTCTACCGAACCCTGCAATCAACCTTTTAGGTTTTCTCCAAGAAATCATGCTAGATCTTAAGCTCAAATCTAAAAGTAGAGTACCCCATTCTAGAGAGTGGTACTCAAAGCTGGAGAGTGGAGATGGCTTCAAGGCAAGCATCAACTTCCCATTAGGTAACCGAAAATCTATTGCCTACATATATAGACTAACTAGAAATTCTCGTGCCTGTACGGAACTGCAAACGCCACCTTCGGCAGCAAAACATAGTCATCCGCCTTCGACGGCAAAACACATTTGGCTTGGGCAGCAAAATTCGTCGCTTGCCCTCAGCCACAGCACTCGCGACGAGGATGCAGACTTATGCAGACATGACGTGTATGCATAGCTTTCCTCTTTACAAAAACAAGGAATCAAGTCTCTTACCCTCCGCCTTGTGTTATAGTGTAGAGAGAATATCAACAAAAACAATAGGGTAAAACTGGATGTTTCAGAACTAATTTATATCAGTGTGAAATCACTCATGGTCTGGCATTCCAACGAACTACCTGTTCGGACCAATTCTTTTAGTCACCAACATGTAGGAATTAGAAGAGCCATATCAGAGACCTACTCGAAAAAGCCAACTCACTACTGAGCCTCTTATTATAAGGTTTCAGGTACAAGACACTCATGGTGTTCGGAGGGGAATGATAATTACTCAATCCGATCATCTCTCCAATAATCTACACAACAGATGGATGAGATGACCCATACAGAGAAAACCATGGTAGTGCATAACTCCAACCAAGGTGAAATTCTTGTTGTGGCTATTAATTCGCAACAAAGTTCTAACACTGGACAACTTGGCTAAAGAGGGACAGCAAAACCAATCCTACCCTTTCTATAATGTCGATGAGACTGTTAACCACCTTTTCCTCAGATAACAGTTACAAAGCCTATCTGGGAGGTAGCAAAGAGGGAACACCTCATTGAGGCTTCCCGGGCTCCATCCAGTCTCTCTCGCATGTTTGGAGGGAGAAGAGGGCGAGCAAAATGAAATGAATGGAGTAGGACTTGAAAATTGCAATATCTAATTATGTCATGGGACTCCGTTTTCTTATACTCGTCCGTAAGAAAATCTTTGGAGGCTGGTGGGATCAAATGCTTATTGAGGATGCTGACTGGATGGGCCTTCTGCCTGAATATACATAACCCCCATCCTACATATGGTAACTTCACTAAAAAAAATAGAAATATTACTGTAATAAACAAATACTCATTGGTAAAATGGAAGCAATATACATAAAGTAAGATTAGTAACCTAAATGCTGTTAAGGTATAGAGTAAGAACATTTGGGTAAGAATGAAAAGAATGTTACAGATACAAAGTTTTGATCGGTAAAGTTGGGTTTGATGCACTCTCTCTAGATAAGCCATGTGTCCTACAATAAGCGTCTTAGTGAACATGATTAAAAATAATAATATTGCAGGCCAATCATTTCATTGAGCATGTTAACAAACTGGCACAGTTCAACCCTATGATTACCCCAAGAAATGTAACATCCAACAAGGGGCAGAATGTCAAAATGTGCCGCACACGATAAAATTGTTCACTTCAAGAGTAACACATGCATCCTAATGTGGCTCTCCAACCAACCCTCCCAATCTTTGGGAATTTTGAATTGCCAAAACTCCTTTCTTTCAGCAAAGGTACACATATCTCAAGTGAAGAGACCGACATGTTAAACTCCAACCCCTGTGCCAAACCAAACTCGGGGATTTTGCCTCCTTGCACTAACATGACATTCAAGGTAAAGGTTATCTTCATCTCTGATAATTGAGAATAAATAGATGGGAGATGTACATGATCCTTAATACGTTTCCACAACAAATACCCCAAAGAAAAGCCTTCTATGATTCAACCAAATGGGCCTGGCCAATAGGACCATGTCCATTCCAACCCCAACAAATTTTCCAATCTCCCATCACACAACCGATTGCCAAATAAATCAAAGAAAATGGTACCATACAGTTGAGGTAAGAGGAAGGATGGAGGATGGTTGATCCACTGTATCATCCTCGTTAATGCATGTCACAGAAATACTGAAAAGGTGACTAAATTGGTCTTACTTACAGGGTTGAAGAAATTATTTTTGTCATGGTTTAAGAGTATCTGGTCGTGAGAAGTTCTTGGGTGGAAATATCTTGTTACAACATATTGCCTGCATCCGTCAGTCCTTGATCCTCAAGCCATACCGGAGGCAGAGTCGGCAGGCTCCTCATCTTTCATCCAGGAGTAGTATGTATTGAGATTTTTGGTTTTATCAGGATTAAACCAAAAGTAATTGTCGAGTAATTAGACGATAAGCTGGGTTGCTTGACACAAGTGTGCTCAAAATTAATCCAAAAGTTTTCTTGTTATGGTTGATTTTGGACTTATCAATCGTTTGCATTCTAATAAATAAATGGTGTAAACTAGGAATCCAAAAGAGCTGTCTAAGTGATTTATGCACTAAGGTTCAACCGAAGCAAAAATTAATATTAAAAATAAACGTAAACCAAAGACTTCTAATGGTAGAAGTACCTTTAAGTCGGAGCCATGCATGCATCATCTCATGAGCCAGAATTGAACCTGTCAGTAATCTGTGTGCAGAAGAATTTAAGTACAGAAGCAAAACTCGAGAAATTGCAATATAAGTCATCACCAATACTTGGGAAATGGAAACCAAGATTATCTATTAGGAAACCAATATACACATCAATTTATTGCTGCAAAATGTTGAACAACTCCTATGTAATGCTACTGAAATCATATGGGGGAAAAGAGAAGTGAAAAATTAAAAAACGATACCTTGGTAGCCCATACAAAATAAGTATGGCTGTTACATCACACCGCCGAGTGAGTCTGTATGGCACCGTGATCATATCCATAATTCTATTTCCAGCGCCAATCTTGGGCCTCCTTGAAATCTGATCGAGTTTTTTTTTTTCTCTTGGTCAGTGGTTTGAATAATAGAGACTCATTGAAATATATATTCGAGAAACATAGCCAAAATTTCTAGATGCCCAAGGATTCTTACAGTGCTGACAATCTGCTCTTCAGATAGGCAGAGACCTCTAGTTTCAGGGAGGTGATGATGCCCCTGCACCCAAAAGAAAAATCAACAAGATGATAAATAAAACTTAAGTTACCATTTTATATGGTCTACAAGTTAAACTTGAATGTCCCTCACAGTCTTTTCTCCTTCCATAGCTTCATTTAGAGCTTGCCTCTCAACCAAAAGCAATGGAATCTGCTGTTCCACTTTCATATTTAGACCTTCGTAAAATTCTTGTATATCAAGATAAAGAGGTTGGCATTCATTATTATCCATTATTGAGGAATCCAGGCATTCGAGGCAGAGCTTCCGCCCATCATCCAAAGTAACATATTTGGCATCTCTTGGCTGAAATTTCAAGTAAGTTGAGGAAGTGAGCAGTACATAAGGCAGCAAACACAAAAACAGAAAGTAACGGCAGAAGTATTAGAATCATTATGAATTAGTGGCAATTTAAGAGTGGCCTATTGCATTAAAAAAAAAAGTTAAAAAAATCATATGATGATGACTCCTAGTAATATTTATTAGTAGAACAAACTAATATACTTATTAGAACTTGACATGGGTTGAAATTGAAATTTTGATCTTGGAAAAAGTACACTAACCTCCATTCGTTCACAACTGCAACACCTTGGAGTTCCATCAAGCTCATGTGAAGGACAATACTTCTGTAGCCAGAAAGGATGTGCCCTGTATTCAATGAGGCCATTCATATTTGTCGGAATCTGCAAGAAAGGTCATAATGGCAGATTGGCTGATGTACGAAATTTTGAGGGGAGGGGGAACTATTGAGCACTTCATTGATACCATTAGAGATTCAAGTACGCAATCCTTATGTATTCCAAAAGATGTCTTCTAACCTACCTAAAACATTTCATAGGTATGGTAGTTGATGTTCTGATAAATGTGCTAGATAGAGATCAAAGCCAAGAAAGAAGAAACTATCACATGGAATGGCCTAGAAAAATGCACTTAGTGATAGGAGGATCCAATGTAATCAGTGACAAATGCAAAGGGTGACCATGCATACGTTTTCCTCATCTAGGCAGTGGAGCACATCATCTTTCTTTCTAATAGGATTTAAAAAATATCTACTATGATACAATTTATTTTCCACCTACTAAGCTAATGCAAGATACTACTTTATGATTGATTATATGTAAATCATAGGGAAAAAGTTAGAACAAACATGTCAAATGTACAATGCAAGTTTTTTTGCTAAATAAAGCAGATATCATTAACTTTAAAACTGAGTAGAACGGGTACAACGAAATTGCGCCAATATACCAAGGTGACACACAAGAGATGTAAGCCACAAAAGGAATCCACAGACTGGAAGTTATCTGAAACTACTAGTGAAAGATTGTAGATGTATAAATCAAGTTTCAATCACCTAATTCAATACACCATTAAAATAAGCCACACAACCTGCAACGATTAATGAAACTAATAATAGAAAGAAATTAAAGCTTTTGGAAATCAAATTTCTCCAATATGATCTACTCATCAACATAGATCTAGGGGAGCAATGGAGGCTGAAAAGCCGATAGCATAAACAAATCAGACCTAAATTTTGCTTTTGGATCGAGAAAATGGGATGCACTATATTCTTATACAAATGAGTTAATAAGATACAGAAAATGTATCCAAAAGCTTCGAATGCTAGTTCGGACCTACAAGGATCCAAGACAAAACCTGAACGAACTTTATAAAAATAAACAATATTCTATATCATTATCGACAAAGATAGATAAGTACCCATTTTTTCTAAGAGCTGCACTCCTGTCCCTGTTTCCATGTAGACATGAAGCACATTTACCGGAAAAGGAAATTTAGAACTTCCCTAAAACCAATCAAATTTATATGTTTGTCAGCCATAACCCTATCTTTCTCTCCTTTTGCACTGCTGCACCCAACAACCCATTCCATCAGCCACGCCACCAGAAAAAAAAAACCGATCTGATAATAGATCCAAGTCCTACCTCTTAACCTCATTTTTATCAGATATCAATATAAATTTAGATTTCTTGATCCTGACCAAAGTAGAATTCAAATAGGGAATCTATAGAATGAGATCGAGGGGATCAAATTCATGTGTATAGAATCCAACCTGTTGCTCCCATTAAAGAACCTCCACAGACCATGCCGAAAACTCAAATTATTAAAAAGGGTAGTTGAAACTAGAGGCCTTTAATCATCCATATCCATTAAATCAGTCCCATATACCTTCTCCCACCCATCCCATTTCTTTACAAAACATAAGTTCAAATTACAAATTGTTTCCATATCATGTCAGTTCCGTGTGACTAGATTTTAATTGTGGTTCATGCCTACGTGAAGTAGAGAAAGATCCCATATATCTAGTTAGTGCATATGAGATTTTTTGTTTGGAGGAAAACAGATGAGAATTTTGAGATAATAATTTTGTGCAGGATGGAAAATTTTTTGTGAAACACCTGATAAATGTAAACATTCACATATATTCCTATGGGATGGATCCTACATATCCATGTGCAAGATATACTAATTGGGAGGTGTCTTTGAGGGCTTCCCGTTACGTCCATCTTAGTCGCCCTTGACCTCCATCATCATCCATACAACAGAGCGGATCTTATGGTTCATTTACAAAATTGTCCTTTTTAAGCGTCGTTGGCATTCGATCATCACATACACTCAAAATGTGTGGTTCCACTTCATTTATAAGGATCTTATCCTTTTTGAGGCATCCACATCCTTCTCCCTAGCCTACTATATGGGGAAAACTAAGGAATTGCATTCTGGCCCCCCACCTATGATAACCTTTATCCTCCACACCTTTTCACTGTTGCAGTTTAACATACACCTCTTGTCTAATCTCATCAATTAACACAATCATATGCATATAGCACACATGGGGATTGCCAACAGAATATTAACAATTAGGCCCCTATAACATATTTCAAGGAAAGGGCTATACCCCTCGCCGATGTGTATATCTGTTAGGAACTTCCCCTTCCTAGTAGTCCTTGTGCTTGTTAATGCTCCTACAGTACTGTTTGTCACACTAAAAATGTTAGTCTTCAAATGTTAGAAGACTATACTTTATAGCCAATAATATAACCTCAATTGTTTGTCATATGCTTTCACAAAATAAATAAAGGCCATATATAGGTTGTTCTCCATTCTTAAGTTTTTCATCATTTACCTTAGTAAGAATAGTATCAGCAAAACAACCTTTCTGGCATGAAAGCAACTATGGTCTTTTGAATCCTTTGCTAATCAGTGTAGTGATTGTTCAACTGACCTCTTCCATAACCTTATACTAACATTCATAAGTTAATCATATGACTATTCTTCAAGCTGTGTAATTCTTCCATTCTTATAAAGTGGTAACATTCTGTTTCTAGAATATATGACATTCTCCTTAGTTTCAAGATTCTGTTAAGATCTCGACAAAACAAATGGCCTTCATCCATTTGCTCAATTTATCTAACTTCCAGGGGTTTCCTTTCTGATCCTAAGACTTGCCTACCTTTTCCAAGTGTATGATATCTTGAGGTATGTCAAAAATTTGAACGCATCAAGGCATGGGACCAGATATATAAATTATAGGAACACTATGCATAGGCATGAATACAAGGATGAAAAAGATATGTACATCACTATACATATGTACACAAGAAATAACTATGCTATATATCTCCACCACCCCTCCCCCTTCCTCCAAAGCTCAGGGTTGTTCCGCTGTGATTTTGCCACAAAGATGATAGACCAACTGCTAAGCAGGCAACAAGTAAACAACCATATTCGTCAAGGAAAGGAGAGACATCGGAGTTTACAGCAACACCACATCAGTGTTGTGTCTGTTTATAGGTTGCCTGCAAAATGCAAAAAGTACAGATGGAGCCTAAAAACAAAGACATCTTATAACCAAGAAGAAGAATACTTCACAAACTAAGAGCCTAAGATGGTACTGAAGTGGAAACATTGACATTAAAGAGCTAAAACAGCAAGCACCACTATGCAAGACAACAAGTGTTGAAGTGTAAAAGAACTAAAGAAGATGCACTGCCAAAACATACAACCCCCCAAATGATGAAGCACGGAAAATGGAGGCAGAATTACATGTTGGTGGGAAAGCGAAAGCAATAAAACAGAAATAAAAGTCCAAGAGGAAGAAAGAATGTAAAGAATACCCTGTAAAAGGAATGCCCTATACTAGCCCAATATTAGCAACAATCAATCTGACACCAAACCAAATATCCACCAAGGGTTAGGACCCTCATAGGAGCGATCAAGAGTGAACTGATAACTATAGCAAGGACAAAACTCCTATAAATAACAATTGCAAACCAAGAAATTTCTGAATTTGAATGGAACGAAAAGAACTATAGATAAATGGAAGAGGATAATACAAATGGATCGGTTGTGCTGAATGCCCACTATCTAAGAAGGTAGAGAATCTACACTGAAAGTCTGGGACACTAAATTGAAACACAAGGCTCAAAACTGAACAAATGAACTTAAAGAAAGGGTGATTTCAGTAGAACCAAACTAGGAGAAAAACATGTCATCCGCACATGCGAGGAAGCACAGAACTTGAGTGGAAGCAAAGGATTGAAAGCCAAAAATCCAGCAAAAATATTGTAACAATTGGTTTAAATTGCACAAGTCAAAATAAAGCATACTTTGAATAAATGGAGTTGAAGGCAGATAATTTGGGGGACTAATTAAGTAATAAGTGGTTCCATGAATACGAAGCCATGAATTGAAGAAGGATATAAAATTCCCAAAATCTCTTCCTTGGAGGACTCCACAAAATGGAGCGAGATCCATGCATAAAATCAATATGACAGCTCCTACTCTTGACCCGTGAGGATAATAAGAAAATATAATGTACATTTCAATCAATTACCAATATTGATTCACCAAAATCAAAGATAGACATCAAATGACGAACAAAAATCTCTACGAGTACTTGGTCGATATTGTCTTTCAAGCATAAAGACAATGGTGGGATAATTATTGGTTTTCATTGATTGCAAATTCATCTGACTGAATTAAATTTTTAATCCTTTTGGAATTATGAGTGTTCAAGGGTGTTAGAATGATGGACAAAAGAACTCTACAAGATTCTACTACAAGTATCTAATCTCTATGATAGTAAGCAATAAAGCAAGAATAGTTTTTCTGATAAGTGCTCCAAATTCCCCTTAAATTATAACATAAGATTGTTAGGAGTTGGATTTCCCTCTATAGATCAATTCTCAAGGATGATTTATAAGGGCTTGAACACTTAAAACTGACCTTGGAATAAGTGAAAATGGTCCATTCATGGTAATATATGTGCAATTGTCTTACACAATCAAGCAAGAGAAAGTGGAGGTGGTCAGTGGAAAGTTATGAATATCATCAAGAATCTAGAGACTTACATGATTAGCACGTGATTGGTGTGACAAATTTTACCATATTTGAAGAATTGAGTATCATAACTTCTTTCAGAAGTGAGGGCCATGAGAGAAATATCTGCTCTCTCTTTTGCAAGTCACAAATGTTTCCATTCCTTAAAATTTAACAGTTTATATCAACAATTGTCACAAGCTCAGTGACATATAAAGTCTATACCAATGCATCAATTATTATGTTTACATTTTTGTTCGACAAAGACAAAAGGAAGGAGAATGCTTCAGTTCAAAATAAATTTCACAGGATATCATTATGGCACTTACAAATTGCTTGCAAACATCGCATTTCGGGTGATACCTTTCCTTGTAGCAAGACTTGTGATACGGGTGATTACCATACATTGAGAACTGTGCAAAATAAGCCAGTGAAAATACAAAATAGATATGTTCACTCAAGGTTGACAATGTGTTTACTAGTTAGCTCACCTCATAATCAGATATTGGTCGATTACAATCATGGCAACGAAAACACTCTGGGTGCCAAACAGCATCCATACAACTGAGGAAGCGTCCATGACCAATTTCAGTATTGCATCCAGCACATATCCTACACCATGATAACATCGATACATAACGAAGTTGGATATGAATGCATCTGATAAAAAAATTACAAGCAGGTCGGACACATTGCAAGGACAAATGAAGTGAAAGATTTGTCTTCACTTGGCTACAAGCATGCATTATCTAGTCCAGATTATGATGTTAATTTCTGAATAACGAGTACTTGTATCTTAGTTACTTGGCGGGTTAGCTGGGTATACGTTGACATTTCACAAGGGCTCTTTCATATAAATCACATCCAATGGTATACTAATAAATTATGCAAGACACCGCCTTACAATGTCAAAATTTGTTACCCAGTTAACCAGTAATTTTGATGCGAATGATACTTGGAGAAAAGTGCAACTTGTGCTCAAGTACCAAATGATGGGTTTCTTTGGATTGACAAGTGAATTTTGCTACTTAAGGGATCCTTTAAAAAGGAATTTGAATACCAAAAACCTAGTAGAGATGTGCAGCCTCTAGCATAACAGCAAGCAGTCCTTTGGTGATTGCACACACAACTTAGTTGGTTGCTGCGATACAAAACTTGGCATTCAATCCTATCTTGAGGAATTCAATATTAGTCGTTAAGCATGAAAATGACACATGAATGTGCCTACAAGACAACAAATATATAAATGATAAGGTGATGAATCCAAAAGTAATTGAAAACTAGATGCTCTTTAGCTCAAGATGGGGTTTTGGCCTTTCCCAAATGATATCCACACTTGGTTAACCTTGGCCGATCAAGGGCATCATACATTAATCAATTTGGGTTCACACACAAAAAAACACACAAACACACCTATATTCGTGTTGGTGGGGCATCCCCTCCACCTGGGTTAGTACAAATACTAATATGGGAATCCAATCGTAACCCAGAGAAAATCCATGGAAAGCTAACGCAAAACAGAGAACATCCAGGAGAAGAAAAGTAAAAAATATATATAAGGTAAAATAAATTATTTTTCAAAAACAAAAAAAAAAGGAAAAACGGGTATCTAAACAGCGTCAATTCCCCCCTGTTGGAAGAACCTTGAATCTTTGCAAGAATGTCCCTGTGATTTGTAAAAGTAGGTCCTATTCATCCGTTCTAGCTCGGCCTTGTTGATCTAGGTACAATAGCTGAAAAGACGACTGCTCCAGCGAAAAAAACATTGTGCGCGTGCTTTATGTTAATGAAGCCCTCAATGTCGTCCTTTAAAGCTCTGATGTATCTGAAGGTGGATTTGGAGGCCGATTCTCCATAATATGTGCTTGATGGGAACCTCATTCTGCAAAAGCCTCAAATCTCTTTCGGCTCTGATTCGTGTATAAGTACTGATAGACTTAGGCTTGCCTTGGACCTCTCAATGAACTTTCTGAATCAAATAGAATATGCCTTCATCTTCAGCCCTTCTCCTTTCATGGTATTGCCGTATTGGTAATGAGGAATTGGGAATCTAAAAGAACTGTCAAAGGGTAATTACATGTGGGTGACAGTGGGTTTATTCATAACACTCTTAAATGTAAAATCAGCTTTAGACAGTACTAAATTCCAACAAATTAGTTGGTCACATAATTAGCATTACAGCAAATTTTATAAATTGTGGTCAACCACTTTGATTTGCACGTAAGTATGCACGTGGTAACCACTACTAAACAGGAGCTTGGCTCCTAAATTATTCCATTAAATTTTCTAGAAGTAGCTAAGAAACCCAATAACCCAAATAGTTGTACTTGAGTGATGCAGATGATGCATGTAAACAAACTCTTTGAAAAATCATTTTACCATTTGAGATGCATCAGAAGTGTTGACATTATCATCTTTAAAAACCATGCAAGGACCTGATCAGAGGTAAGTAAATGATTTTAAGCCATGCAAGTGAACAGCTCCTTTAAAAACAAATTTAATATATTAAGTGTATAAGAAGATTTAAACTTGGTCAACCACAAATTTAGAATTCATTTCTTGCAGTTCTTAAAACAAATTATATGGTTACTTCTTTTTTTGTTCTGCATAGATGTAAGGAGTACGACACTAGGGATACGATCTAAGTAATGTCGGATGACCCTAAGAGAGGAGGGGAGAGGGGGGGAGGGGGAGGGGGGGGAGTTCCCAGAAGTTCCTTGATAGATCAAATTAAAATATTCCTAGAGAAAAGGTTGGATTCCCTCGGGAACAATAGCTACTTCCTTGAACTTAATTTTAGATCCGTTTAGTTCCGTCTTTTGTAGGTATTCCTCATCTTCATCAATTACGACTGTTGGTTTTCTAGGAGTCTCTTGGTTCTTTAGTTTCGTGATCTGATTCTGCCGCTTCAGACTCTCCTTGTTAGACCATCTTTATTTGAGGTTTAAATTGTCTTTTAGGTTCCAAATGTTTCATGAATCTATTAAGACTTCCCAGTTGATTTCGGAGTTGATCTAGATTTCACCGTTGACCTTGGAGTTGATTTTGAAAAACCTATTGCCATCCCTTCCTAGGAATGTTCCTAGTGCCCATCCATGAGTTGATTTTTTTTTCTTACAAAACTCACCAAATGTCATGTTAAACTCAGTAGGACGTCAATGCGAACACTCTATGCAAATGACAATATTAAGACAAGGATACATATGAAGTTTTATGAGCAAAAATCAGATCTAACGATGCTCTGATACCAAATAGATGGGATTTAGGGTTTGTGTAGTCGATGAACTACAGCTCTATTACCAAATAATGCCAATGATAGTTGGAAAATGTGAACCATGTGCTCAAATGAAGGGTTTCTTTGGGTAGACAAGTGAACTTAGCTACTTAGGAATCCTTTAGGAATGAATTTGAATAACAAACACCTAGTAGAGATATGCTGCCACCAACAGGACAACAAGAATTCTTTGGTGAATACACACACAACTTGGTTGTTTACTACAATTTAAAGCTCAGTTTTTCAATCCTACACTTAAAGAATTTGATACCAGTCTTTAAGCATAAAAATAGCACATAAAGGCCTATGAATAGGACCATAAGACAACAAATTATATAAATGATAAAGTGGTGAATCCAAAAGTAGTTAAAAACTACATGGGCTCGAGATGGGGTTTTGGCTTTTACTCGAAAAAGGCATATCTAATGGAAAAAAGTATAATGATGCCTAAGATTACTATGGTTGCCTCATCAAGCGTCGTCGTACAGGCATCGGTCATGAACAACTCCGAAGAAATATGGAAGGAGGTAAAAGGTGGTCCGAGAAGAAGATTAGATGGAGGATGAAGTATTTCGTTGGGGGAGAAGGATAGATAGTGTAATGACAGCATTATGGTGTGGATTTAAATGATGGATGGGGTAGAACCGTAGAAGGACAAGATTAATCGAGGTAGAAGCTGGACGAAATACATGGGGAAAAAGGGATAAGAGAGTGCAAGGATAGCACTAAAATGGGTTCTTTTTTGTCAATCTTCAAATCCGAAAACAATAGAGGAGAAAAGGCTTTGTATAGGTTTCATGGAGAAGATGAAAGGCTTGAAAGATGAAGTGGTGAAGGACTAAAGAAGCACATCATAAGAGGGGAAAGGATTGAGGGCACTAGAAAAGAAAATAGAGGGAGAGATAGACCGTGAGGCAAAGCATGGGGATAGGGAGAAGGAATCTGCAGGTGTTTAGGGGTGGGGGTGATTGTGTGTGTGGACGGTGGTGGTGGTGGGATGGGGGGCAGGAATCTGCAAGTGCTCGAGTTCTTCTCTCTCCTACCAGCCTCTTTTATTTTCATGTTTTTCTGAGTCGTATGACCCTATGTACGGAACCCCTCTCTCTCTCTCTCTCTCTCTCTCTCTCTCTCTCTCTCTCTAAGCCTTTTGTGCCTTTATTCTCTGTGACCCTCACCCTCCATTGCAAACCCTAATCTCATAAAAGGAGGGGAACATAAAAATTCAGATTTGGAGAATATTCTTCTTCGTGAGAGAAAACCTAGAAGACAACGACGTTTGCCCTCCTCATTCCCCGACTTCACCTCGGGAAATCCCTCGATTCACTGGAGACACCTCGACTTTGCCTCGAGAAGAGCTTTTGGCTCGTGATTCCGAAGGTTCCGACAATACCATCAATTGGTCTTATTTTACCCATAATATTCAATCGATCATTCATCTTTATTGTTGCCACATCATTGTTCCTCCCTCTTTGATCCCATAATGTGGCTCATTTTTGCCCAAACGACCCATGATCGTCGGGGTCCCATGCTACCTTGTTTGCCATTATTTTTATATTATAATATGATGTGTTTAGGTTCATTATTTATTAAATTATATTGTTTCCCTTTATATGCTGAAATTAATGTTTTTGTGGGTACAAAGCTTGCTTCATTAAGATAATAGTGCATGGCCTTATTTGCCTACATCACATTAGCAATTCTCTCAAGCATCATAACACGTGTTCAATTTGAGCTATTGATACACCATATCAACAAACTTGTGTGCATCTGGTGTGTTCAATGCTAGTGTTTTTTTTACTCAAAATTAATTTAATGAGTTGAGTAAGAAGTTGTTTATGTAATCCAAGGTTTTGAACTTTCAAAATTAATTCCATTAAGTCTATGACTCCTAGGTTGCTTGGAATCTAAGTTAAAAGGATCATGAGTTCTTGATTTAGCATCGTTAACATAGAAGTTTAAACATGAATTGGATTGAAAGTTAGAACAGATTCATATTTCTTTTTATTTTAAAATAGAAAGTTCCTTCCCAAAACTGTGAACAATAGATGAATAAATCTCTGAAGGACATTCCATCTAACTATGGACTTGGCTGATTTTCTCATTAATCTGACACTTAACATGCCAAGGATTTTGCTCCAAGGCTTGAACAAAGGTAGGCTTTCATAGATCAGCTCTATTCTCCTCCGTAAATCTGAAAATGCATTTTGGATAACTAACAAGAAAAGCTACACTCGGTGGTTTAGACCTCATGTTATATCCCCTCCCCTCCTGCACAATCAAAGACCAGCCAGTTCTAGGCACCCAGAGTAGAAGATATTATAAATTTGGCATCCACCACATATTCACAGCACTTCTGGAGGTTTTGAACCTCAAATCTTGAAAGTCTTGGCAAGAACAACTTTTTCTAATAACTTCAAAATAAAACCGTCATCTTCGAAGTTTAAGCAAAGCTACAAAATTCCTAATACCGTAAAATATCACAAGTATTGACTATATGACTAAAATACGACGTACAAACAAACTCGGGGAACAAATACCTGAACCCAGTGGAAAAGAAAAATGGTGATGGTTGATAAATGCGACCGTTATCACGGGGTGGAGAGTCCACATTTAAACTTTCTTGTAAAGCCCTTGCAAATTGTTCATCTTCCTCCAGATGAGATCCATTGTCTAAACCAAAGTAGCAAATTGATCAACGAAAATGATAAATCATATGAATAAATTATTTCTTATAAAGACCTCAAATAAGTTTAGTTCATCCCAGAAAAGTAGGACTATCAAGATAGAAAGGTAGCATCCAGCCATAAACTAATGTACTATTGGACATCAACAAGTTCTAGCTCAAACATCCAAAGGAATCAAAAGGGTAACAGTAAAGAAAAAGTTTGGAAGTCACAGTTCAATTGATAAAATCACTCGATTAACTGAACACTAAAGGATAACTTGAAATGCACCAAGCACTCCATGGATCTCCAAATGATAATAAAGGAATTGCCATCAGTCATTGAAAATGAGAAAGAATAACCCCCAATACAAATAATGGCAAGCGGATTGAATATAGAACTACCACAACCTCAGCACACATAGTATCATCTGTTGTAAGAATATAAGATCAAGAGAAGCTCTTTTAATCATGACAGGTTCGAGTGGAGCCTTTCTCTAAAATAGTTATTACATTTATCATATCCTTAATTCATACAAGGATCAAGCATCTTACAGACACAGAGGCCAATAATTGCACTTGTTAGGAGACGACGGCTAGGGTTTGGAGAGGAACAGAATGATTCCATTGAGGGACTCAAGCCCAATATATATGTACAGTAAACCCGACCCGACTATACAGTAAACCCGACCCATTACATTACATTAACACTCCCCCTCAAACTCACGGTGGATCATGAACCGAGAGTTTGCCTAGAAAATGTCTGAAGCGAGCAGTCGTCAGTGGCTTCGTCAGAAAATCAGCAGTCTGCTCCGATGAGGGAATGAAAGGCAGGGAGATGATGTGATCGATAAACGCCTGGCGAACATAATGACAGTCAACTTCAATATGCTTTGTTCGCTCATGGAAGACCGGATTGCTAGCAATCTGAATAGCACTCCGGTTGTCACAGAAGAGAGGGGTCGGCCCGGATATCACCACTCCCAAGTCAAGCAGAAGACGTCGAAGCCAGACAATCTCGGCGGTGGTGGAAGCCATAGCCCTGTATTCGGCTTCGGTGCTGGAGCGAGCCACAGACTCCTGCTTCTTGCTGCGCCATGAAATCAGGGAGTCACCCAGAAACACACAGTATCCTGTAGTAGATCGACGAGTGTCTGCATCTCCTGCCCAATCTGCATCTGAGTAGGCGCGCAGTACCAACGGAGAGGTGGAGGGAAACAGGAGTGAACGGGTGATGGTGCCCTGGAGGTAGCGGATAATCCGCAGAACAGCTGCATAGTGTACTGACCGTGGAGCCTGAACAAACTGACTGACAATGCCAACAGCATGAGCAATGTCTGGCCGGGTCATGGTGAGATAGACAAGCATCCCAACCAACCTCTGGTAGCGGGAGACATCCTGGAGTGGCTCACCATCGGTAGCGAGAAGCTTCAAATTGAGCTCCATGGGTGTATCAGCAGTACGTGTGTCAGTGAGGGCAGCATCAGTAAGAATGTCGGAGATATACTTCTGCTGGGAAACCAACAGACCACGAGCTGACCTGACAATCTCAAGACCCAGAAAGTAGCGAAGAGAGACCAGGTCTTTCATCTCAAACTGACTCTGGAGGTGCCGCTGGAGAGAGGCGATGGTGGCACTGTCATCCCCAGTGATGATCATATCATCCACGTAGAGGAGAAGGACTGCAATGCCCTGACTGGAGGAGCGAGTGAACAGGGCATAGTCGGAGTGACGCTCAACAAACCCGGCGGCCAGAACTGCACTGCGAAAGCGCTCAAACCAGGCACGAGGAGCCTGCTTGAGCCCATAGATGGCCCGGCGCAACCGACACACGTGTCCTGGAGGAACTGAAGTGCCCGGAGGAGGAGCCATGTAGACTTCCTCGGAGAGATCACCGTGAAGAAACGCATTGGTGACATCCATCTGATGGAGAGGCCACCCTCGAGCAGCTGCCACAGCTAAGAGGGTGCGCACAGTAGTCATCCGAGCAACTGGAGCAAACGTCTCCTCGTAGTCAATCCCATACTCCTGTGAGAAGCCACGAGCAACGAGGCGAGCCTTGTGCCGCTCAATGGAGCCGTCAGGTCGAGTCTTGACCTTGAAGATCCACTTGCAGCTAACAGGCACCACCCCGGGGGGACAAGGCACCAACTCCCAGGTCTGGGTCCGCTGAAATGCCTCAAGCTCAACTGACATGGCCTGCCGCCACTCTGGATGTAATGCTGCCTCACGGTACGATTGGGGCTCCCGGTGAGTGTGAAGAGCAGTAAGGAAGGCCTGAAAGGATGGTGAATAGGAGACACTGGCAGAGAAGCCAGAAGAGTCAGGAGAGTCAGTGGGAAAAGCAGAGTAACCAAACCTGTCAGGAGAGTAGTCGTATCTGACTGGAGGGTGATGTTCGCGCGCTGGGTAGCGCCGAACAGGAGCAGGATCCACGACCGGGGAGGAGGGAGCAGCAGCATCAGGCGAAGGAGTACCAGGGAGAACCGATTCGGGAGGGGGAGCTGCAGACCGACGTACATAGACACGAGTAATGGGTGGTGGAGGTGGTGGGGGTGGTGGCGTGGGGGACTGAGGAGGTGGTGGTGGTGGTGGCGATGGATACTGAGGAGGAGGTGGTGGTGGTGTAGTAGGCGTGGATGGAGCAACAGAAACCGGGGGTAGAACAGGGATGTGAAGATGTGAGGAGGGCGAGGAGGATGACGAAGTAGGCAAGGAAAGATCCCGAGACTCAGGAGCAAAATACGGGACATCCTCAACAAAGGAGACGTGACGGGAGACACGGATCCGACGAGCTAAGGGATCATAGCAGCGATACCCCTTATGCTCACGACTGAGCCCCAAGTGAACACACCTAACAGACCTCGCGGAAAGTTTGGTGCGCTCATGGGGAGGAAGAAGAACGAAGCACGTGCAGCCAAACGTGCGAAGAAGAGAGTAGTCAGGTGGGCTGGAGTGAAGGCGCTCGTGAGGGGTGGCACCGGACAGAGCAGATGACGGAGTGATATTGATGAGGTGGACAGCCGTCATGACAGCTTCAGCCCAGTAGGAGTGAGGGACAGACGCAGAGAGAAGCAAGGCTCGTGCAGTCTCAAGGACATGACGATGCTTGCGTTCGGCAACGCCGTTCTGCTCATGGGTGTGGGGACAGGACTGCTGGTGAAGAGTGCCGTGAGACTGAAGAAGCTCACGCATCTCAGATGAGAGATACTCCTTGGCACAATCAGACCGAAAGGTCTTGATTCGCCGACCAAACTGGGTGTGTATCATAGTGGTGAATCGCCTAAAGATGTGGGGAATTTCAGACCGATGACGCATGAGATAGACCCAGGTGCACCTAGAATAGTCATCGATAAAACAAACATAATACATATAACCAGATAGAGATGCAACAGGAGCAGGACCCCAAATATCCGAATGAACTAAATCAAATAAAGCATTAGACTGGGAAGTACTAGCAGAAAAAGGAAGAGCTAGATGCTTTGCCAGTCGACAACCCGTACAGACAGAGAGGGGGGAGAAAGACGCGCGACCCAAAGCGCCCGAACGGAATACGCTTTTGAGTCGATCACTAGATATATGACCTAACCTTCTGTGCCACAGGTCGGCATCAGAGGTGACAGACATGACAGACGCAACTGAAGACACATGGAGATGGTCCAACTGGTAGAGTCCTCCTGCCCTACGGCCCAGCCCAATCCTCTGACCCGTCCGCGAATCCTGCACAACACAAACAGAAGGGGTGAAGGTGACAGTCAGGCCAGAGTCGCAAAGAGAACTGATGGAAATCAAATTAATATTAAGACGAGGGGCATGATGGACATGGGATAGGGTCAGGCGACCAGAAGGGTCAGAGGTGGTGGTGATGGAGCCACATTGCGGAATAGGGACGAGAGTCCCATCCGCAGTGCGAACCTCCTGGTGGGTGGTAGTGGGAGAACAGTCCGTGAGGACAGTGGAGTCAAAAGTAAGGTGACAGGAGGCACCCGAATCGAAGATCCATGGAGCAGTAGTACCAGAGGTGGCAGACAAGCCGTGCGCAGTCGCGGAGCCGGTGGAGGCTATGTGGCGGAGAAGGAGCTCCTCGAGGCGCTGAAGACGGTCCGGCTCAGGCGGCGAAGGAGCTGTGGGAGCAGTGGGGAGCGGCGAGGCCTCTGCAGTAGCCGCTGCACCACCAAAGTGGCGAAAGGAAGACGAACCACGTCCTCGGCCCCGTCCACCTCGACCGCCGCGTCGATCGTCGCGAGAGGTCGAAGACCAGCGGGGGGATCGCTCATCCGGACCCCAGCGGGGGTTGCGTGGAGGACGTGTAGGGCACTCGCGCTTCATGTGGCCGGGCTCCTTGCAGTAGTGACAGAAAACAGCCTCATCGGAGAACCCGGCTGCCAGGACAGAATCGGAGCTAGGAGCAAGTGGAGGAGCACGAGCACCCTGAGTCTGAAGGCGGGTCTCCTCGTCGACCAAGGCGAGTAGGGCATCCTCGAGCCGAGGGAGGGGCTCACGGTGCAGGAGCTGGGCGGCTATGAGAGCAAAGTCTGGTCGAAGTGCTGCCAGAAACTGGTGCAGGTGGCCCTCGTCGAGGTAGCGCTGGAAGTCCCGGGAGCGGGGGCAGTCACACCGCTCCGGAATCAGTGAGTCCAGCTCATGCCAGTAGGCACTCATCTGACTGAAAAAGTCCTGAATGGTACGCTCCCCCTGACGGGCAGACTGCGAGTCGCAGATGAGCTGATGCCGGCGGGCGCCGCCGCTCGGGAGAAAACGGTCCCGGAGATACTCCCACATCGCGCGCGCAGTCGGAAGGCGGCCGATGGGAGCAAGGAGCGGACGAGCAACCGAGTCCAGGAGGTACGCCCGGATGGCCTGATCGTGGCGGCGCCACGTAAGAGCAGCAACGGGGACGGCCGTGGTAGCAGTCGCTGCAGAAGATGCAGCACTGCTGGTGACAGAGGACGAGCCGGAGTAGTCAGTGGGAGGAGGATCCTCGCCGGTGATGTGACCCCACAGATCACGACTGGAGAGGGCGGCCTCGACGGTGAGGGACCAGTCAGGCCAGTCGCTGGCCGCCGACAACTGGAACGCGACCGCCTTCAGCGGTGGAGAGATCGCAGCAACGGTCGGGACAGCTGGAGATGCCATGGAGGAGGCTGTAGGGTGTCGGGAGGGAATCGGGTGGGCTGAAGGGGATCGGGTGGGCTGTGGTGAGGGGATCGGAGGGCCGGTGGGGACTGGAGGGTGTGCGAGGGAGGTCGGCGGTGATCGGAGGGGCCGGGGGGGGTTCGGGTGGGGTCGGGTGGGGTCGGGAGGGGTGCGGGTGGGGTCGGGGGGGGTCGGGAGGGGTGCGGGTGGGGTCGGGGGGGGTCGCCGGTGGCTGAAGGGGCCGGGGGGGGGGGGGGAGCCGGCGGTGACCGGAGGGGCCGGGGGGGGCGGGAGAGGTTCGGGCGGTGGCTGGAAGGGCCGGGGGGGGACCGGCAGGGACTGGAGGGGCCGGGGGGGTGCAGAAGGGGTTCGGGTGGGGTCAGGAGGGGTCGGCGGTGGCTGGAGGGGCCGGAGGGGGGGCCGGCGGTTGCTGTAGGCCGGAGGGGGGGCTGCCGATCAGGTGAAGGCCGGAGGGGGGGCTGCCGATCGGATGAAGGAGGCCGGAGGGGGTTGCCGGAGGTGCTGCCGTCGCCCTAGAGCTCTGATACCATGTTAGGAGACGACGGCTAGGGTTTGGAGAGGAACAGAATGATTCCATTGAGGGACTCAAGCCCAATATATATGTACAGTAAACCCGACCCGACTATACAGTAAACCCGACCCATTACATTACATTAACAGCACTAAACAAAGATTGAAAGCCATTAGCCTTAATGATGCAATTTTGACATTCTAATACCAATTGATGAAGAATTGATACGCTCTGATACCAATTATGTCGGTACTAGATCCAAAAGTAATGGGTCAATCATTAAGCCAATCTGAAATGAGAAGAGATGGGCAAAAGAGAGATAATTTCAGCATATGGGCAGAAATTATTTAATAATCAGCAGTTACCCTTCGCTGAAAATCAATGATAATTGTAGAAAAAACTGAATATTCAAGCTTACAAGTTACAACCATCTTCTATTAATAATTTTCTACCACAACACTTATTAGCTGCTTAGGACTCGAGTACTAAAATATAGGGACTAGAAATCAAATAAAACTAGGTCTCATACCTTCTTATTTCTCTTTTTTTAGGTGTTTTGCGCTTTCCAGATTAACATTTTGCATAATTCTAGCACAAGAGGAAGTGGACAGCACCTTAAATAAGAGATTTAACCACCTTGAAACCTCTCTTCTTCTTCTAGAAAAGTGAGTTTCTCCACAACAAAAGAGAATTGATTCATCACTCCCCTTACACATGTTTATATAGCCCTCAAAGCCAGCTCAATTAGGACACTCCTGAACATTTTCCTCCTAACATGACTTCTATACTCGCTTTACCGATTTAAACCAGCAAAACGTATAACAAAATTATAATAAAATAAGGAATCCAATAAACTCTGAGATGTTTACTAAGTACGAGAAGTCTAAGAGAAGGAATGAAATCCAATTTAAATAGGAACCATAATCTCTTACGATACATAATTCAGAATCCTAAGCTACTAAAGAATCCTATTTTGAGTAGGTAAATACAACCCTTATTGAATTAGGAATCCTGTATTACTAAGGAATCCTAATGGAAGTTGCAACCCTAGATCAATTACAGAACCCTCTAACACAACTAGAACAAAAACTAAGGACAAAAAATAAACAGGAAACAGTAACTAAAATTGTTCTATAATAAAGAAAAACAAGAACCCTATAACAAATAATTTGAAATGACCCTTATCTACTAATGCATCATTCTCCCTATATTGGAAGATTACTCGACCCCATCGAGAAGTACCGGATGAAGATCTTGATTTTGAAGTTACACCAATCGCATCTCCAGAACTTTGTTGTCGTGGTTTTGGACTTCCACTATTGTACACCGATAAATTATTGCAGGATGACTCGTTGGGTTGGGGATTTTCATGAATGTAGTTGAAAGGATGCCACAACTGACGTAGATTTGTGATCTTCGACTTGTGAAGGATGTAAATGTATAATGCTTGATTCTTCATGCCGTTCATGCCCCTTCGTCTGATCTTCCAAGAAGGAATAGCGAAGTTTATGACATTGTTAGTTTTTGAATAACACTTCGGAAATTCTTCAAGGCATGGAACATTCTCTACGATGAGTACACTCTGAGACTTTCATAACGGACTCTTCCTTGGGCTTCTCCACAATTTTCTCCTAGGTATTATCTTCAAGTTTTTGCTCTGCTTCATCATCAAGTTCACCTATGGACTTATTCTCGAGCACCTCCATGAACTCCAATTTTACATCGGGTTCATCCTTTTTTTTTTCCCTTGAACACCTCCATGGACTCCTCAAATTTTGCATCAGGCTCATCATGGGACTTTACTTCAGGTATACTATTGTGGACTTCTCTTTGGGCTCTTTTGTCAAAAGAGGAGAGGTGAATTGCAATCAACAATTGGAGATCCATTCTGGGAATGATCTGTAAAGAAAATTCCTCCATCTTCCTTAAAATTCCTTCAATGAATTCAGGGGCTTGGGCGTGCCGGTGGAAAGTAATTGTGGTCCAACCCCTGCATGGTCATGCTCCACAATAAGGAAAACTTGTTTGAGAAGTTTTACTTGAAAATGGAGATAAATTTTTTTTGCAACTCATGCATGAGTATCTCGACCTTTTGTTGACCTCTGCCAACTCCTTTTGATGTGCAAGATTAATGCAACCACGCGTTAATCCTCAAATGCTCGTCCTTACCTCTTAATCATCACCTTCAGCAAGACTCCTCAAAACAAGGGGATAGACTCACACTGATACCAACTGATGTAGGTTGGATGATTCCATAAAGTGTTGTCAAAACGATGCCTACAAGACCAAGCCTGCCAGGCGAGGCATGGCACAGGCTGCACCTAGGTAAGGCTTAGGCGATAGAAATTTTTTAAACACATAATTATATATAAGACAACATTTAGATTTTTAAAAAAAACATAATATCAACAAATCATCTTTGATCCTCAAAAAATAATGAAAACAACAAATGTAAAGCATGGGACCATGTATACATATTATCCTACAAACTTGAACTAAATTTAACTAAGAAAAGAGAAAAAAAAATCAACATTATTATTAAGAGGAAAATGGGGAAATAAAAAAAAGAAAGAAGTTTAGTGCAACTGTATAGAATGAAGGACATGCATAGATTTATATAATATGTCAGTATGAGATATTGAGATGGAGATTAGAGAGATTAAAGGCCTATATGGCTCTGTCATTATGAGCAAAATATAGCATAAATAAATGAAAATACCTAAAAATCTATCAATATGTGAAAGTGAGATAGAGATAGGGAAATAGATAGACATAGAGGGATAAAGACAGAGAATGAAGGAATAGAGATAAGGAGAGAGGAGAGAGAGATTCCCAGAAACATAACAAAATCACTTTCTTCCCTGAAGAAAATTAGTCATCATATGACACCAATATTTAAATTCTTGTCATCCAGTCTCACAATAATTGGATAAGCAGATCATTCATCTCAGACATCAGAATAGAAAGAATAAATAAAACTAGGTTGTCGTATATCATATTGGCTATATGAACTCTGTAAGATGGATCGAGGGCCGTTGGGATTGCCTTGGGCATGTAACATCGGAGTTGCACTGATGTGGTGCCTATGTTGCACGTTGCATGTCATTGGCGTTATCTAGGGCATCCCCTTTTCTTTCAAATATTCGATGAACTGAGTCCATTTGTGTCTTGTTTAAAAATCCAACTGAAACCTCTCTAGCCACCATATACCACCCCCCCCCCCAAAAAAAAAAAAACCGAAATAATACATCCCGACCTAGCCTGAAGCCACCTGATTTGGCTTGGTTTAGGCAAATCACACCTGATTCGACTGAACAAGATCCAAATTGGGGCATATTTCAGGTTCGGGAGGGTTGTTTCGGTTCAGATAGGCCGAAATCCAAACCGGTTCGGCGAATCCCCGAACCATACGTGGATGCCATCACAAATTTTGCATACAATTCCTTGATTTAAAAAGTCTATACTTGAGACAACACCACCAACGAGTCGAAATTAATCTAAATAACCTAAATGATTCTAAACTAACTCCTAAGGATTACAACATGTACTTTTACAACTCTCACTATGGAAGGTATTCTAATTTGCTTTGTCACTGATAGGAAAATTGCAATCATCATAGTACTATGGTTGTACCATCAAGTCCATCACTGAAATTTACACATTAGAAATTAGTTCTTGAAACTAGTTGGTAGATCAGTTTAGAGGGAACCTCCTCTTCAATGTAATACAAATGTTTTCCTTAGTGGGCAAATAACAAAAAGATTAGTAGTGTACTTTGAAAAATAGAATTTACACTTCCAATGACTGAAACATTTCCAAGTGTTTCAACTATCATCATCACCCAAGTCATAGCCCATCAAGATGGGGTCGACTATAGGAAAGGTTAACAAGAATTCTAATTAGCTATCAACATGACATCAACCCTCTAGGTGCCAAATATCTTACAAAACCAACTAGACTGGAGATGGCCATGCCAAGAAACCTAAAAGGCCAATGGTGGGTAGGGAGACCTATCTTGTAGGTTACACAATTTAAGCTCATGCAATCATGGAGCAACCCTCCAAGGTTACCTTAGACTAGGAAAAAGTCTAGACGAAGAGGGTAGAAGTCAAGATGTGATCTAGGGAATTGTAATCATCATTCTTGCACATTACAAGCCAAAGAGCTGAAATGAAACAACAAACCCATTCTAAGTGTTCCAATATGTTACGTAAAAGTTATGTTGTGCTTGAGCTTTCAGAAGGCATACTCTACGTCAAATGGGTTTAGCGAAAGGGACACCGATACCAACATTAGTAATGAAGAAATACATAGAATGCACTGGAAAGCCTTTTTCGTCCCATCTCCATTCCCAGTGAACTTCAGTTCAGTGCCACTACTTCCATTAAGGCCTTCTGCCTAAAGCTGTTGAAGAGAAATCAAGTAGTAATTTGTAAGTAAATTCAGGCCTCAAAATTGTTCTCCAAGAAGTAATCTTCAGGGTTCTAATTATTGTTTATTACTTTCCATGTCTTCTTGTTGTTGGCCTTTCAAGACCTGCTTATTGCTGGAGGCTGAACTCCATTTCGAGGAAGATGGATTTTGGGTCTTTTAATATCTGGTGGGTTGGTGGAATGGATTCAATCAAATGAATTAAACTACTAGTGGTATGTTTCAACCTTACTCCAAAACAAAAAGAAAAATGCAGTAAGATAAGAGTTAACAAGCAAAGTATTTAATGGAATCTAAGAGTTGAATAGAGAAAAAAAGAACATCTTTAGAGAAACATTACGAAATACATGCAATCAAGTAACATCACTATCCATCCAAATAAACAAAAGAAAGAACATAGACAAATGACAGCTTCTTAGCAACATAAGCGAATAGCTGGATCATAATAACAAGTGGTCAATGTATTACTAACCAATTGCCTTTGCCTTTTTTTCTTCTTCATCTATTATGGAAAGAGCAATTGCATGATCTATGTCTTCTTTTTCATTGTCTGAAAGGGCATCCTATATTCAACAACCCCAACAAAATGAAATCAGTAAACTATGTACATGAAATTTTTGGGCATAATAGCCCAGAGATACAACATTTTGATGAAACAATGAAGGAAATGAAAGCAATTCTTGATCGAAAGTACAAAATTGTAAGGGACTCCATAAGGTAAATAATAACCTCAAAGAGTTCATTTCTATCAGTAATTAGATAATATATTCTCCTTGACACATGCGAGCTTGACATGCTAAAATCAATCCTTTTACCTGATGTAATACACTACATATCATCACGAGAAGTGGTTTAAGACACCATCTCCGCCTTGCAATGAAGCACTTGCTATATTCCATCCCAGGTGAGGAGGACGAGGAGTTTCTTTAAAGTATCGATTTGGTTATCTTTCTTGTGTGAATCTCAATTTTTCTCACTTATTTGAATTCGTTTTGGCTTAGTGGCACTCCAAATCTATTCTGAATTTCTTAAGGATCAATTTTGACTTTTATCTTTTTTAAAAATTTTGAGCTTTTTTGTTCTTTTATTGTTTGTCTTCCAATGTAATCAATCCACTTTCCTTTTGTGTAAGATGACTAGTCGGAGGCTAGGACTTCATACAGTACTTAAAGTGCCTGAATTTTGTGTAAGATGACTAGTCGGAGGCTAGGACTGCAAACGAACCAAGCTGCTCAAGAGCAGTTCGCAAACAAGCTCGATAAAAGCTCGTTCGAGTTTGTTTGATTACTAATCGAAACAAGCCCAAGCAGACCAAAGCTCGGCTCAGTTGGGCTTGCGAACATATGTCTTTAGGTCTCACAATCAAGCTCATGAATAGGCTCATAAAAGGATTGAATAGACCCAAAATATGTATCTAAGCTTTTGATCAAGTCTGGAGTTCGCGAACAAGCTCGATAAGGAATCGTTCGAGTTTGTTTGATCATGAATTGAACCAAGCCATCTTGAAGTTTAGGCTTGTTTAATAAACGAGACAAGCTAAAATGGACCAAAGGTCAGCTCAGCTCAATTATTAGACAAGCCAAGTCCAAGTCTGAAGTTTAGGCTCGTTAAATAAACAAGCCAAGCTCAAACAGACCAAAGCTCGGCTCGACTCATTTGCAGCCCTATCAGAGGCCCATTAGGTGTGGGTAGGAGTGTTGTTAGAAGTTGTTTTCAGTTGTATTTGGTTAAAAGGGGGTAAGTAATTTGGGTTTTTGAGAACAATACTAGTTAAGGAAATAGGGTTGTATTTAAAAGATAAGATAAACTTCTTTATATGATAAATCATACTGAAATAGGAATTAAAGGGCAAAAAGAAAAAGAAAAGGAGATGAGAGTTGAACTTCCTCTGGCCCAAAAAGAGATCGGGAGCTCCCCTTGGGGAAAAGAGATCTCGTGACATTTCTTCATCGAAAATGAGCCATCTCTTATCTGCGCTATATGGGGCACACACAAGGTAGATTATGGAATCTAAAAACGGACACAATTCCATTTTAATTGGGTCTTCACTCCCTCTTTTATTCTTCTGTATTATTTTAATGATCTAGCACCATGTGTATTTTGAAATAATTAGGAATCCAAAAAAAATAGGAAAACTAGTTGTGCAGGAGTAGTAATTAATATACAAATAGTTTGACCCTAGATTTTAGATTTTCGGTAGTAGATAGGTTAGGATTTATCCTGAGTTTGTTTATTTAAGAATGGGGCCCATCCATTGTAATTAGGGCTGTCAATTCTGGACCCGACACAGCAGACCCGACATGAAGTTAGCGAGTCTGGATCTGGGTTAAACGGGTTCGGGTCGTAAAGACCCGTTTAATAAACGGGTCGACACGGTAGACCCGTTTAATAAACGGGTCGGGTCCAGGTTTAGGGTCTGGACACGATAGACTCGGGAAGACCCGTTTAAAATTCAACAGGTTGGGTCGGGTCTATCCGCAATCCGATACTGTAATATGTAGTACCAGCGGTCAGTGTTCTAAAAAGCGGTCTAGGCGGCGCCTAGACCCTAGGCGGCCCCCCACCGCCTCGCCTAGGCCCTAGGCGCTCCAGAAAAGCGGCTAAGCTCCCAGGCGGAGCTAGGCGGAGCTAGGCGGAGCTAGGCGGAGCTAGGCGGTCTAGGCGGGGCAAGGCGGCCACCTAGGCGGGCTGAGGCTGGCCAGGCGGACCAGGCGAGCCAGGCGGGCTGAGGCTGACCAGGTGGGTTGAGGCTGGCCAGACGGACTAGGCGGGCTGAGGCGGGCCAGGCGGACCATGTTTACTTTTGTTCTTGTTAATCACTCAATCTTGAATTATAGTTATATACTTGTTCTTTAAAATAATGGTTTGGGATAATCTTGAACTTATATTAATTTTTAAACATATATATATATATATATATATAATAAGCTACAGTTTTGTGGGGGGGTACAAACAACGGTTAGGATTTGTCTTTGAGAGGGGAATAGAATGAGGGGTCAAGATAAGCTAACGTAAGGGTGAGTGTGATTCACCTGGGTAGAGGGAAACGGTTGAGATTGTATAGAGTTAAGATGAAGGGTTGAAATTAGTAAATAAAATAATAAATAAGAGAAGGATTCAATTGTAAAAGAAAAATTATTTATAATTTTTTGAAGGATTTTTATGTAAAAAAACAAGGTTATTTTTGGTATTAATCCTATTGTTTAGCTGGCATCTAAACGTGGTCCCCCTCCCCCATAATTGGGATCGACCTGTCCTTCCGGATCCCCCTATTCTGAACGCTGACGTCACCTGTACGTGGCCTCCGTCCCCCATCCCATCGTCTTCTCTACTCCAGCAAAGGAAAACTACAAGTAGAGAGAATGCAGAGAAAAAAAGCAAGAGAGAGAGAGAAGGGTTTAGAATTCATTGGCTTTTGCTCGGCATCGGAAGCGCCCGGCCTGTTCTGCTAGAGAGAGAGAGAGAGAGGGAGAGCTAGAGAGAGAGAGAGAGAGAGAGAGAGCTCCAAATACCCGTCCAGGAAATCTTCGGCGGCCGGCCTGCCGGAAGCGCCCGTCCAGGAAATCTTCGGCGGCCGGCCGGCCGGGGCGGCGGATCTGGCGGTGTGGCGATTGGGGGAGGTAGTCAGGCAGGTAAGGTCGTTGCTGCTAGAGAGAGAGACATAGAAATAGATAGATAGAGAGAGAGAGAGGGAGAGCTAGAGAGAGAGACCGGGGTCGGATCGAAGTTACGGCGGGAGGACCGGGGTCGGATCGGGGATCGGAGCTACAACCGTCCGTCCGTCCGTCGAAGCCGCTGCCCGCCGTCTGTCCGTCCGTCGTTTGAAGCCGCTGCTCACCGTCCGTCGAAGCCGCTGCCCACCGTGAGAGAAACGGGGGAAGAGAGAGAGAGAGAGAGTGAGTGAGTGATGGCTGTGATTGGGCCTGTGAGAGAAACGGGTGAAGAGAGAGAGAGAGATGGCTGTGATCGGGACTGTTAAGTCCGTGAAGTTCAGCTCAAAATCACTTAACCCCCTATAGTTACATTCATCTATAGTTGCCCCCCTACAGTTTAGTCTATCAAAACCCCTATAGCTTGCCCCTCTGAATTTTAGATCAAAAACACTTAACCCCTCTATAATTTAAAAACTATATTTTAGCCCCTGTCAATTCAGTTTTGATCAGATAAAAATTACCAAATGAGGGTTTAGTGTTTTTGTGCTAAACCTTTCATGTCCTCCCCCCCTTCTCTCTCTCTCTTTCTCTCTCTAAATCAATAAAAATCCCTCTATGTTTCCATACATGATGCAGACAATAAATTAGGATAAGTTGCATTTTACCCCCTAAGGTTTGGCCCAAAATCATTTAACCAAGCTGTACCTTTTTTTTACCATATCAGTCCCTATAGTTTGAATTAACAACACATTTTCTTTTCTTTTTTTTTTCCCCCCAACATCACCTTCATGCCTCATCTTCATCATCCATCTAGCATCATAGCATAGATTCAATTTCAAAATTTTGATTTCAAATAATCGTCCCCCCTATTTCTTTTATCTCTGTGTGAACAAATCACTCCTGATTCGCACTCAACCATGATGGCATGCAACTGACGTGGCAGCGTACAACTGTTTGCTAAATTTCACTAGCGATATTTAAATATTTAACACCACCGGTTGTACACTACCACGTCAGTCGTACCGAGCAGAATTGGAAAAACCTTCTAGCTGAATAGCATTTCTCTTTTTTAATGGGAGGCGGGTTAAGAGGAGAGTGGCTGGTCTGCGGGTATGTTTAAAGAGGGTTTTCTTTTGCTGGTTTTTCTTGCTCTAGATGCTAAGTGAAGCATTTGGACTTATTGGACTGTTTATGGAAGAATAGAGAGCCATCCAATTTTTCAACCCCTCAAATGTTTTCGTTCCCGCTAAATATAACTGCCTCCGTCGAATTTGAGCACCAATGCCAAATGCCACCGAAGGTGATAGTCCGAATATCAACATATTTTCTTCGAGTCTTTGTAGTCGGGTCTCGGAGGTTTGACGATATTGGTGGGGGCGCCACGACCTAATGTGGGAGCTGTTGAATGGATTTTTTTTGCCCTAACCGTTTGTGGGCGTCCTCCACCGGAAATGTTTTGTTGCTGAAGGCAGTTGTTGTGGCCACCAAAGGCATCCTAACCAGGCGTGGTCCGCCCCAGATCGGTGAATCGCACTCGGATCTCTCTCTTCTCTCTCTCTCTCTTACTCTCTCTCTCTCTCTCTCTCTCTCTCTCTCTTCAGGCATCAGATGGAAGGGACCCCAGCTGCCCGTGCCGCTCGCTAACATCAATCACAGTTGTCACCCATCGATGATCGGGGGGAATGTTCACGCCAAGTACGGGTCCTCGCTGATGCTTGGTCAAGTCTGCAAGATCAAACTCAAATCCTTCTCTAGCCGGATGCAGGTTTTTGGGATCTTTCTATCTTTCTCTATCTCTACCTTTTATATTTATTTAAGAAACTATGTAGAGGTTGGGGGACTTAATTCAGTTGTGAATTAGATTTGAATGTGTAGTTTCTTACCGTCGAAGGCGGTCGTTGCAGTTCCAAAGGTGGGCTTTGCCGACGAATTAGATTATTTTCATCATGTGTGGGCTCCCCATCCGAATGTGGGTGCCCCCATTGATTATGGGCATCGCCGAACCAATTTTTCACCTTGCTCGAGTGCCGACAAGCATGAGAATCATCATCCCTTACGAAATATTGTCACTACCCTCAAACTATTACCATTACTCACGAAATATTGTTATCGCCCTCGAAATATTATATTGCTCTCGAAATATTTTGTTGTCATTTTTTAAAATATTGTCACATTCCTCGAAATATTGTTCTCGCCCTCGAAATCTTTTTCGTGCCGACAGGCACGGGCATTACTAGTATATTATAATATCAAAATAATAATTAAAATAATTTAAAAAAAGGCAAAACGCCTAGGCCCCGCCTAGGCCGCCCCCCACCGCCCGACTAGCGCCTAGCGCTTTTTAGAACCTTGCCAGCGGTCTTATCAGGTCAGGTCGGGTCGAGTCGGATTGGGTCAGATCGGATCAACTGAATAGACCCGTGTGGTAAACGGGTCTAGCAGGTCTTATCGGGTCTACCCGTTTATAAACGGGTCGGGTACGGGTTTAGGGTCTAGACACGATTAGTTAAACGGGTCGGGTCCGGGTCTATGGGTTTTGGACACGACCTGAAACTAGACACAACACGAACCCGACCCGGCACGACCCATTGCCACCCCTAATTGTAATCAGTTCATTATTCAATAGAAAAGAATTCAGATTGTTGAATTGAGATTTTAAGGAGCTGAATAGGTTTTCTACCTCTTTTTTCCTCTCTTCTTTGTTGTGGATGGCATATAGATTTACCCATATTTTGGTCTTTTTCCTAAGTCAATTGATATCCAGATCTATATCAAAACAATCTAGTTTCTACATAAAATTTGTATAAGAGCTAGATCTCTTTTTGTTTTATCAAGGAGAAGGTTTTGAATCTAGATGGGAAGGCAAGGACTGAAGCCAAAGATAGGCGTGAGGAATCATATAAATCGAGCTCCACAAAAAAGATGACTGAGTTGCGAAAGGAGCAGATTGAGCAGCTCACATAGGAGATTCAAAATTGTGATATCCAATCTCAGCAGGATTATCTTTGCTAAGGGATCTTAAAGACTTACACCTAAAGCGTGAACGTATGGAATTGACCATCACATCCTTGTTTTCCGAAGATCCAGACCCTATAATTTGCTAAAATGGAATTTCAATGAAGAAGAATTCTTCTCCGTATGCAATATCTAGGGGGGAATCTCCAACCATGGATTGAGGTTCACCTCCCCTCTTCAACGAAGAGTCAGAAAACATGCCTCGTGAATATGTCTGAGGATACCACAGAGGAAGTTGAAGAAAGCTCAAAAGTTATCTTGAGGTGTATTCAAAGGAAGAGCCCATGGAGAAGCAAAAAAGGAATGCTCACGGATTAAGCAAACGATGCACTGAAGGAAAAAGCTTGAAGTGAAGTACGAGTGATGCAGGAGGTGTGAACGATTTCTAGCCTCTAGGCCTAATGATTTAAGGAGATTAATATTAAATTATTTGTTTGATGATTAATTAGAAATAACAATCAATAGATTGACGGTTTTCAGAATTAGCATTGGTGACTACTAGATATTAGATGGCAGGAAAATCTTACAAACACGCAATGCAAACCAATCTAATTTCCTTGTCTATTTGACATTCTTCAAGCTTGAAATTGCAAGTGTAGGATTGTGGTGAGTTAGGTTGGTAATGTTCCACATTCTACTCATTTTCAAATTTCAAGTACTCCTTTCCCTATTCGAGACCTATAGAGGCTACCGTTAACTGACGCTTTCGCTTCTACCTATACATTAAGAACTTTGAGCCTTCACATCCATTAATATGAGGCTGTAATCCAATTGGCTAACAGTTTCACTATCATCATTGCTTTTCTCCTAGGAGGCACACCTATACATTAAGAGCTTTGAGCCTTCACATCCATTAATATGAGGCTGTAATCCAATTGGCTAACAGTTTCACTATCATCTTTGCTTTTCTCCTAGGAGGCACCATCATCACCTAGAAAAAGCAATAAACATGACACTATTTCCAACTCCAATACCAAGGGCGAGTTCCATATGATGGTTTAAACAACCTTGGGATTATTTACCTTGTTTTATACTCTTTCACATACGTAAACACCTCTCTGTAACGATAACTAAAGTATGTTCAAACTACTAGCAATATGATTCTTCACAAACGGATGAAACTTATTGAGATTGATTTCCACTTTGTCCAACAATTCTATCGAGCTACTATGTCACTGCATCTAATCTCCTAGTTACTCCTCCACAAGGGCTCTTACTTTTGTGCACCAACAGCATGATCAGCATCTACTAAGCAAAGTCTCAATGATTGAGCAGCCTTGAAATTAAGATGGTGTTTGAAATTATGCTGTGTTATATTATACTAAATTTCGTAAATGTATTGTATTTATACCATTGAAGAATGTCATATCCATTGCAATTGTATATCTAGGCTTTTCTCCCCTCTTGAAGGATCTGATTGTGTTCTTGCAATACATCCGACCTTGCTCCTCAAGTTCAGTGACGTTGTCATCGGGATTGTATCATTAACATGAGAAAGCTTATGATTAAATGAAAAACAAAATTTATAGAAAATCTGATACATGAGACATATATTCACTCATTATCTTGGTGACCAAGTGAACAACACAGACTGCCATCTTTGATGATTACAATACATGGGACAACGTTATATTCAAAGATGGAGTAGAGTTTGTTATTTTTGATAAGAGCATAAGAATGGTGCTATTGTAAACAAGAGACAGAGAGAATTATGGAGATAGAATTGGCTGTAAACAACTTCCTTTAGGAGCTATGATGTATTCATGACACGTTTTCTAAGTTTGGGCTATGATGTATTCATGCAAAACAGGATGCAAGCTTCATGACCAATAACCTTTCCAAAAAGCAGGTTTAATGGACCAGGTTTTTTACTAGTGATGTGGAAGGGACTATCGCATGTTGTTGTCGGTTGGTGCCAATCTGAAATATTGATGCCATGTGCATATCTCAAGGTTAAGAACTATCTTGCACTTTGAATATTGTGGCACAAGAACTAACGCAAGTATTGCAAATACGTACATAAAGTATTTTCAGTGATAAAGTTACGTAATTCGATGAGATAGATACAACCTCATCTTACTGATTATAAGAGAAGGAATGGAACCTTCAGCAAGTTGGAAGAACCATGGATTATTAACAGCTCCGTCTTGGAAACATATATGAAAATATATGTAATAACCGGCTATCTGCTTCATTTTATATGAAAAACTATGTGCTTCTCTATTTTTTTCTCTCTTTGGTTGGCAAACAAGGAAGCAATACGGAAGAGAACTGTGTAAAAAGCTTGGATAAGGGTCGAACCGTCAAAGGAGTACCTTACAAAGGGTCCATTTGGCTATGTAGTAGCTTTTAGAAAAGTAATTTAATAAAAAAAAATTTAAAGAAAAGCTTGGATCCGGTGCTTCAGCGAGCTTTTGGGCCACCTAAAAGTGCTTTTCAACACTTATCAAACACATCTGAACGCACATATGCATCCTATTTTGTTGGGCCACCCAAGGGCATGGCACAGCCAAGCTGGCCCAAAATGTAGCAGATAGTAAAAAAAAAGTGTTTAGAGAATGTTACCTTTGATAGAAGTGAATTGCTAAGGATTTATACGCTTACTTAAATGATAAAAGAGTCTTTTTATTATGGTAATGGTTATGATTGGTTAATGCTAATTTACTCTTTGTGCATACACGCATCTGATTCATAGAGTCATCCAAGATTGATGACCAGCCAAATCATATTACTGATATGAATATTTCCAATAAATTTATAGTATTATCTAAAATCAGTTTCTTTGCTTTCATCATCCATATTCGGCACTTAAACAGTAATACAAAATCAGTGTTCAGATAAAACTAGAGGAATAAAAAAACCTCAAGTATTAGAAATACACAAGGGAAACAAGTTCAAGCCACTGTGATTACCAATGAACTAGAGGGTTCATTCCAAACCCTATCGTCCTCAGATTTACCGTGGTATTGTCCTTCTGAAACTTTATGGCTGGAACCTTTAAATATTCTGTTCAGCCAACCCATAATTCTAGATGTTATTTGATCATTACCAGGGAAAACAATTTCCTGCATACAGAAAACTTAATTGAGAGTAAAACTTGAACAGATGAGAGCAAGGACATTAGAGCAACATAAATATACATGAGACGTATACAAATATCACCAAAGCATATGACTATATGACTAATAGGTTCAAGATTCATACGATGTAATAATCGCATTTTACATGGAGCTTCATGTTGCATGCTGATGAAGGTGTAAGCACATTAACATATATCACTTTACTATCAATCAAATACTGTGGTCCTTCGCCTTGATGTTGCATTAAAAGGGTCACTATAAAAGCTTCAAGATTTTATTATATGCAATACACACAAACAGTGTACCATATCAAACTTTCGAACTTCTACAGAACATTAAATGTGCTAATGCAGGATAGTTTCGGTCTTCCTTGATTGGATAACAGGCAGATGCCAAACAATCTAAGAGGCATGGTTTGAAAAGATAAAAATTTATGCGGATAGATTGAAAAAAAAGGGTAAATTACACTTTGCCCCATGAAGTTTAGCTCAAAAACACTTATAACCGCCCTGTAGATTATTTTGTTCCAAATCACCCCTAAAGTTTGAAATGTGAGCACAATACTCCCTTTTTTCAACTACTTAATTTCCTCATTTGGTAATTTTTATCTGATCAAAACTGAATTGAAGGGGGGCAAAATGTAATTTTTTAACTATAGGGGGGTTGAGTGTTTTTGAGCTTAACTTCAGGGGGCAAAGTGTAATTTACCCCCAAAAAAAAAAGAATATTCGAAGGTTCGAGAAGAAATCCAGACAAATTTAGTTTCAAAGTTCAAACTGAAGTGCAGACATTCTTAGATTGCTCTAAAACTGGGCTATAACTAAACTATAGAAATTGTTTATTTGCATAGAAATTGCTGTTAGATGATGGGTTTTATCACTTGGAACAAAGATAAATATGGAGCATACCAAATAAGATAAACTTCAAAGTCAAATAATGGAAAAACATGCTTGTTAGCTTTCAGTTCAGCAAACTATTTGCAGGACAGCAGTGAACAAATTTGAAATTTGGTGATAGTAGCAAGTAACGAAAGGATGGCAACTCAAGAAGACATACTTAGAGATTATGAGAAAGGAAAAAAGAGCAAATCACTAGTGTACAATAGAGATCGCATCTACGAGTCAGCATCCAGGCATTCATGACATCCACAACATGAAAGAAGAGAAAACACCTACTTTTACAAAGAGGACAAAACTTCCCAAGTTGCATTCATAAATTCATCATCAATGCAAAATCCACAATTCCCTTTATATGCACTTACATAGACCTTGAAACCCAAAAGAACACAACCCTTAAATGAATAAAACATCCCTAAACTAATATATAAATAAAGCACAACTCTTTTGGACTTGCAAACTCACTTTAACCAAAAATAATAGGTCAAAAATTACAAGAGAGTAATAAACCTACACAAATCTTGACCCTTACTAAACTCAAAGACTTTATTAAGGAATTTAAAAAGGATTCTTACATCATATACGAATCATTATTTTTTTGAGAAATCCCAATTCAATAGGCCCTAGTTCATCAAGGAGCCTTGAATCCTAGCTCATCAAAGAATCTAGTCCATTAGATTTCAAACAATATCGATAGTTAAGAAATAACTGGTCGATTTGTATTACTTATGTCAAGGATGACCTGAAATATAAAGACGAAATGTGCACGATGCTGATGTTTTAAGTTTTCCAAAGGAGCAAATCAGAAAGGAGGATATGGCTATGAAGTTTCTCCAAACATTATCAACACTCGGTATTATGGATGTCATGTTTATGATACGGAATCTAGTATCAATATTCAAGTTCTTCCTTGATCACGCACATATCAAGTTTGTGGAATGGGTAGCTTACACGGGTGGCAAGAACAAATTACAAAAATCATGGGACTTGATCCCAATTCTCTACAATCGAGTAACCAAATTACGCATATCAAGTTTGAGGGAAAAGATGTCATCAGTACTGTTGGAAAAGTCACCCCCCCCCCAAAAAAAAAAATAATAATAATAATAATAATAAATAAATAAATAAAGAAGCATTTATGGAGTCAATTTGGTTGGCAAGCCTGAAGGGGGACACCTCACTAGGAGCATCTCATTGCTTTCCTCTCAAGCAGTTGAAAAAAGGACAGATCCTTGCCTTTACTACAAGAAAGAGAGAGAGAAAACATAATCCCTGATGCAAGAAGATGAACCTCTAACATAAGTAATCAACATCAACATGTGTTCATGATTCCACACTGCAGGGCTCTATCCCATACTATTCATTGGAGACGGAGCATGGCAGATTGATTTGATGAAACAGATGAGCACCGACAGACACTAGCACTGCTGAAGATGGCTCCAATTTCTGAAGCCCTTATATAGATTGGGTCATACAGAATCCAAAACCCAGAAAAGAAGCTGTTTCATCCAGCTCAACTCCATCTTTAAATCTATAACGGATACCCAATTGAAAAGGGAAAAAATTCAACATGGATCAGTCAGTCAGTCTACCTCTTACCTCAATCCAATAAGGAATCCGTGAAAGATCGGTAACCGAGCAAGACCCAGATCAGAACACGGCCCGATCAGCAAAATTGAGCGGCGATCACCAGAAGCAATCGCAGCCAGGGATGAAAACTACTCATGCATGCCCTCCCTCCAATTTCATTCGGTTCTCGCCATCCACTCTCTGTTTTCAATCTGGAAATCAAATCTACCATATAAGAGAATCTGGGGGAAAAAACCCGGAAACTATTTTCTACTGGTGAGTGGAAAGAATCATCAACCGTAGCAATCAAAAGGGGATATTTTTTTTTCTTTTCCCAAAAAAAGATTGAACAGCGTGGGGGCGGCGCTCCGATCATGTTCCAATCCGGGTCAAAAGGAGGAAGGCCTTACACTTCTTTTTCTTCCTGGCTTTCTGTTTCATCGCCATCTTTGCCGCGAGCCCATAAAGGATGTGGGTAGGGGGAGACCTCAGGGGATTTGGGTGCTGGGTCTTTTTCGTAGGTTTTGGAGGCACATTGGTTGTGGGTCCTCGACGACCCCCGCGAGGCTTTGTAGAACCGTGTAAATATTTATAGAGAGAGAATATGTACAAGGGTGGAAGCTATTCTAGTTTGGATTGTAAGCCATTACTTTTGATCAATATTCTATAGGAGCAGCCGTTGAATCTGATGGGAGAAAGAAAGGTAAGAGAGAGAGAGAGGAGAGAGAGGGGGAGGGGTTGTATTTACAGCGAGAACCCACCAACCCAGAAACACCGACCAGAGAGAGAGAGAAAGGGGGGGAAGGAAGGGAGGGACAGGTGGTTGGAAATTCAACGAAGCGGTCGACGTCTCTCTCTCTCTCTCTCTCTCTCTATCTGTCTCTGTCTAGCCCTCTCACCCTGCTCGTCGAGATTCACCGACAGAAACAAGTATCGGGGAGGAGTAAGGCGCATGATCCTCGAAGACGAGGGAGGAGCTTGGGTGCGGGATTCGATCAGGACGATGGGGGATACTTCCCCGCACGAATCACGCTCGAATCCGCAACTTCACGCAATGTCAGCCACCCGTTTCGGCACCCGAGTAACGGCATTGTGAAACGTGAACTGGATTCTACTGTAAACCAAAATGGCACCCAAAAACCTTGGGTGTTGTATTTCTGCACCCAATAAATAAGTAGGCCCTCCAACTTAATAAAAAAATAGATAAATTACGGGAAATTTTATTCATACCCCATAAATCTGTAATTAGCCCCCATTTCCAACAAACTTGAACACACCCATTTTTTTTTTCATACCCCATTCCTATCCCAAAAATACCCTTCCCCCTTACACCCCACCTTCAATACACCCCAGTTAAATGGCTCGTCCCAACTTGATTATACCCCAATCAAACACATACCCCCTTAAATATACCCCAATTATATGCACTCTTGAATACACCCCACTCTTAAATAAACCCATGCAGTTGGCTGATACTTTTTTTTTTTTGAGATCGGCGGGTGTCCCGAAACC
Organism: Chamaelirium japonicum; assembly: GCA_947650365.1. Lineage (NCBI taxonomy): Eukaryota > Viridiplantae > Streptophyta > Magnoliopsida > Liliales > Melanthiaceae > Chamaelirium > Chamaelirium japonicum. The sequence continues at coordinate 113,151,640 of OX393550.1, forward strand.
TTTCGGGCAATGGCCCACTTCTAGTTGGCTGATACTTGAAGGCACAAGTAGAGCTGCAACTTGGGCGGGCCAACCTGAACCCAACCCGAGTCCAACCCGAACCCAACCCAAATTTGGGCGGGCTAATCCGAGCCCAATCCGAATTATTTCTCCTCGACCCGACAGGACCCGACACAAAGTTAGCGGGTCTGGGTCAAGGCTAAACGGGTTCGGGTCGTAAACGGGTCGACACGATAGACCCGTTTAATAAACGGGTCGGGTCCGGGTTTAGGGTCTAGACACGGTAGACCCGGGAAGACCCGTTTAGTATTCAACGGGTCGTGTTGGGTCGGGTTGGGTCGGGTCTACCAGCAATCCGATACTATAATATATAATACCAGTGGGTCTTTCGGGTCAAGTCGGGTCAAGTCGGATTGGGTCGGATCGGGTCAACTGAATAAATCCGGGTAGTAAACGGGTCTTATCGTGTCTACCTGTTTATTAGCGAGTCAGGTACGGGTTTAGGATCTAGACAAGATTAGTTAAATGGGTCGGGTCTGGGTCTAGGGGTTTTAGACACGACACGAACACGACACGACTCATTGCCACCCCTAGCTGCAACTTGGGCGGGCCAACCCGAACCCAACCCGACTTTGGGCGGGTTAACCCAAACCCACCCCGCACAACCCGGCCATCCCGACGGGTTGGGGTTGGGCTTGGGCTAAGTTTAAACAAACATTGGGTTGGGTTGGGGGTACAAACGACACTGAGCAGGGGCTTTGGGGTTTGGGGTACAAAAAAAAAGGGCATTGTTGGTATTAAAGGATTGTTGAGTAAGTTATTGAGAAACGCTAGGGATACGGGGGCTAATTACAGATTTTTGGGGTATGAATAAAATTTCCCTAAATTACACATAAACCTCTGTTGTTTGACTGATTATCACTTATAACGCTTTATGTTTAAAACCTTACAAATGGACCCTTATAGTTAGACAAACCTTACACATAGACCTCCTCTGGAGCCCCCTGGAGGGGGTGCAAGTGATGTGTTTTTCAAACTATAAGGGGGCATTTGTAGGATTTTAAACATGAGTGGGTGCATGTAACTGATAATCGATCAAACTACAGGGGCTATGTATGATTTATCCTAAAAAAGTAAATATCGGATGTGCCCATGAGAGGCATCTGATAAGGGCATTGTCGTCTCCAATGTCGGTAACGACGCACCCCACCGTCGTTGTTGGTCATGTGTAATCGATCGATGTCACCGCCGGTCTGCCTCCTTTCCTTCTTTCTCCCTCTCCTCCTCTCGTCCTCTTTTCTCAATTCCTCCTCCTGTGTTCCCCTTTTCTCCTCCTCTCTTTTTCCTATTCATCCTTCTTCTCTAAGACATGTCGGTCTCTTTCAACTGACATGGTGTGGAACTCTTTAGTATATATCCACCGAATAATTTTCACACCATGATGATGGTTATTCCACACTGTGACGGTGGCTTTACACCGTCGGCAATGCTGGCTGATAGTCACCGACATAGTGTGGAAGCAACCGACACATCCCTTGTGCGATTAGGGTTCGGCAAGGAGGAAGGAGGAGGTAGAAGAAGACGAAAGAGGAGGAGGAGGGGGGGGGGGGGGGAGAAGAAGGGGAGGTGGGCAAATGCAGTGTCAGTCAAAGCATAGAGGAGGGGAGGAAGGGGAGAAGATAAAGGGAGGGGAGGGCAGAGGCGAACCCTTATGTTGGATGCCCAATCAAAATGGGGGCCTAGTAATTTCCTGGGTGCAAATAGCAACACCTAAAAAAAATTACCTTAATTAATTTTTTTGAATCCAACAATAGGACATATGAGGTAGCCTATACTCTGAATTAACTCAATATTCACTTCATATCCTTCCATAGCTTGAATACAATGAACCATAACTCATCCTGTCAGCCACCTCCCTCCTCCTCCTCGTCCTTGTCTAAACCCTAACCATTCCACCTCCCTCCTCCTCCCTCATTCTTCCAACTCCTCCTCCTGTCTCGTCCTTCCTCATCCTTCCTCTTCCACATATGAACCTAACCCCATCTCGAAAGAGGTCGACATGTGGGTTAGGGTTCAGACTAGGGGGGAGGAGGCGGAGGGGTTGGGGCGGTGTCAGAGAGGGCTGGGTTTGGGTTGGCTGGAGCTTAGAAATGGGATAGTTTAGGGATTATTTTTTTTAAAAAAAACTAAATCCATATGTGCTGATAGATGAACCCAGGGGACACTTGTTTTGAAGATGTGTTTCCCCTTCTGAATAAAAGTTGGGCTTAGCGGGACTTATTTTTTTTATTTTTGAACAAATTACAAACAAATCCTTGAACTATGCATCTAATTTCACATTGGTCCCTTACGTAATTTTTTGAGCAACTTGACCCCCTAAACTTACTCCGTCTATATGTTCATCCCTTCCGTCAAATTTTAATTGTCAAACTTAAATTTTATACCAAGCTACTCTCATCCTAGCCAGCATAAGCAATATGTAAAAAACATATTTAACCATATTAAGAAGGGCATAGGACATTAGTACTCATGTCAAGATGGGGTGAACATACGGCCAGAGCATAGTTCAAGGAGTGAAGTTGTTAAAAAAATTAAAGGACCAATATAAAATTAGGTGTATAGTTTAGGGAAGGTATGTAATTTGCCCCCTTTTTTTGTAGTTGCTTAATAGGATTTCACATAGGTGCTGAAGAAGAGATGGGCAATAAGACATGGTGGAGAATGACCCACTGGTTTCTCACGAGAAAATCTTTGGTATAATTGTGATATCATATCATTGGTATCACAGGCCAATCACAAACCGCCGGAGCATCCCTCATGCACTAGACCAGGTGCATCATTGCCACACGATGACAGCCACCACGACAGGTGCATTTCACTCCACCCCAACTGCATCTCTTAGGTTTCTCTAATTTAAATGGTGATTACAAAGATAGGGTTGGCTCCGGTGTTTGTGATTGGCCCATTATGCTAAATCAGCTGTTATCATGGTTATACCAAAGTTTTTCTCCTTTCTCACCAACTGATGGGGGATGGGGACCACGGGGATAAAGTTCCAAACCCATGTACTATAGGCAACCCAACTTAATTGACCTTCCTGATTTACCCCTTGTAATCTTGTTTTTTTTAAAAAAAAACAAACCCATCCATAACATATAAGCTTATAAAATTGATTCAATCAAACACCTAAATTGACTTTTTTGACACAAAATTTGGCACTTTAGCCCTACAACTGCTCATGCATCACTTGAGCAAAATTTAATACACGATATTGCATTCATCTCTAACTCTAGAAATCTAGGAGCTCCATGTCACAGTAGGGGAACTACTGTTGGATTTGGATCCGCTTATCGGAGTCGCAGCGGAAGCAAAAGAAAGATCCGAATATCATACGGTATATGTTTCATTACAATTAATTCTACAAAATAATCTACATACAAATCTATGATCTTAGCATATGTGCGGACACCCTAGAGGTATACTACGATCTACGGAAGACATGCATGCATCTAGTTAGGTGTTTAGAATCATCATACATTTTGGATCTATGATCCGGAGATGACGGAACGATGAAGAACCACACTTGAATCGCAAGGGAAACTGTCGGATAGTGTCTTGTCCTTTGCGAATTGAAGAATCCTCAAAATCCCGTCTCTGTGTGCAAGGATTACAAGCCGACAGAGGAATCCGTTGCGAAGACGATGGCGAGCCACGAGATTTTCTCCTCCTCTTTCTCCTTTCTTCCTTCTCCTTCCTTCCTTTTCCTTCTCCCTTCTTCTTCCTCTCTTTTCCTTGGCCGAAACCACAAAGGAGGAGGACTAGGGGGGTTCGGATTTTCTAGAGGAGAGGAGACCATTGGGCCGGCCCCTCCCTCTCCCTATTCCCTTATAGGGCCGGTCTCCCATGGCTTCAAGGAAGCTAGGGCCGGCCCTAGATAGGTTAGGATAGAGGTGGGTCGGTTTTTAGGGATTTCCAATGTCTATCGTGAAGCCTGGACGAGAACGCCCTTCATGAAAAGTGAAAAACTGAAAGAGAGACTGAGTGAGGTGCGCTACTCGGAATCGAGTTCCGTCAGCGCCTATGAGCTGCTGGAATTATTCCGCTCATTCTAAAATCCATATTCAATGTGTTCTGAGCCATATTTCAGTATTTACCAAAATACCCCTACGGCCTGTAACACATATGAATTAGGTTCTTAGGCTCCGGGCTTGCGCTCCATCGCGCTACTTCACATCCAACGTATCCAACTAGGTCAGGGAACAATTCCTATATGCAACGATATGGTGGAACCTTCAGGATTCGAGATCTCTAGCTCTAACCGGATCCCTGATTAACTGTTCCGGTGACACACCAAAAATTCCGTTAATCAGCCCTAATCCGATTAACCCGCGTAGCCACCCAGAGTGCGACGCGAGTTGAACTCTAGTGATCCTAAACTTATGTTACTCCCTCGTAACCCTGTTCTCTACTATACTCCGATAATCCTTAGTCCCTCCTATTACTGGTGCCATGATACGACTCGGGCGGTGGGGAGCACCGTCAGATCCCGATCGATCATCTGACTAGGGTTTGATGACTTGTTATCTATAACACCACACACCTTCTGGTGCTATGCCTAGCATCCGGAACATCGTCAGTCATACTGACAACCACCAGGCTTGGGTTAACTGTGTGGACAGATTGACTCATCAAAATGCACCCATCCAACACTGAACGTCGGATAACCTGTAGGGATTACATGTCACTCAAGTGCCAACCAGGTAACCCAACGTATCGTGGTATTGGACTATGGAAGGTCCGCACACGTTGGCACATCAAAGCACCACGCAACTGGTTGGCCCAGTGAATATAGTCCCTCAGGGTTAAGGACAGATTATCTATAGTAGTAAGACGGTTTATGCACCAGTGTCTGAATCACTGAACTATGCACCGTCTTGGTTCCTATTCAACACGATCATCGTGCTTTGTCAGGTGAATGGGAATCCCACATTCCCGTGGTGGAGACTTCACCACATCCTCTACCTGCCAACAGCTTGTTCTCGGTGAAGCGACCGGCATCACCTAAGCTGTGAACTAGTTTTAGATCTACACAGAACTGGTCCACTGGGTCTCCCAAGCATGGATCCTCCATGCGCCTCAGTGGCCTACTGTGTTCCCTAGGGTCCTTTTATTATATGAGTATTATCATACACCAGAGTAGTATTCTAATTAAAGCAATAACCAAAGTCATCTTTATTAATGTTAATACTGAAATTCCACGCTAAGGACACACAAGCTACAACAACTACTATGTTACCCACATTGTCCAAAAAAAAATGAAAAAATTAGTGGCATGACTGACCAATAGAAAAGCTTACAATGTAATGAAAATATATTTGTTACTACAATCACTTAAATATTTCATAACCATAAAATAAGATGGTACTATGGCCACTGTTTGGGGATATTCTTCGCTGGTCCGTGCTGTCTTCCTGCAAGACAAAGAAAAACGTAAGAACGGCTGGCTCCCTTAGGAGCACAGGCCCTTCGACGCTCAAGTCAGTCTCAGGTGATCAAGGGAGAGCTGTATTAGTTGGAAGTGGTAGGGATGAGGATTTCTATCCTATACTTTGGAGCCTGTGGGTGAACCTTTATAGACTTTTGTAGCCTACCAAGCTTTAACACGTGGCGGCACCTTCCCGCACCTTCTAGGCCCCATGTGCCGGCCCACCTAGGTCTCTGACAGCCTTTGTCACATGGGCTTCTGACAGCCTTTGTCGCCTACCTCGCCAGGCGGTGGAGAGGAGGAAAGTACATGTTTTGTCTCAGCCAGATGGCGTTTCTGGAAAGTTCAAATCTGGAAGGTTCCAGACCGACTTTGGCGAGCTTTCATGGACTACAATCGTCCACGTAGCTTCAGAGGGGTGTCGACACCTGGCAGTCTTTATACTGCGTTGCTGGGTGTGACCTTAGGGGGGAAACAAGGGTGAGCTCATCCCTCATTGCTCTACCTTCCCCTCCATATTTATCAAGAGTCGAGCTTTACAAGGGTGACCTCTTCGACAAACGGGGAGGCCTTTGGCGAGCTTCTGTGTGAGCCGTTGATCCGCCACCTTCTTCTTATTGCCAGGAGTCGGGCTCTTGGGAGGGCGACCTCCTCGACAACGGGCGTGACCTGGCGAGCTCCTGAGCGTACTACCGGTGTTCGTTGATACCATTCTAAGTTTTCTCTGTGGCAAGAGTTCCTTTAAGCGTCGGGCGGGCCGCGAGCTCTCGTACGAGCTTTGGATGTTTCGATGTTCTGCCTTCTTCTTACTACTGTCAAGAGTCGGGCTCTGCGGGAGGGAGGGGCGACCTCTTTGACAATGGGTACGGCCTGGTGGATCTTCTTGGCGGATACCCATCTAAGTTGTCTATTAACAAAAAGGGCGACCTTGGTTGGGAAAGATAGGCGAGCTCCTATGCGAGCTGTGGGCAAGCGTTGCTCCGCCTACTCCATCCTATTGTCTAGAGTCAGGCTCTGCAGAGACGCAACCTCTCCGACAACGGGCGTGGTGTGGCGAGCTTAGGAGCGAGCTAGGGGTGAGCTCATAAACGAAGCTACAGCGATCTGAAGTTTGTTAAGTGGCATTGAGGGGTGTTCTGCACGTGGTTTGGATTCTTCTGGCTCCTGGGCGAATTAGAGGCGAGCTCTTGTTTGAGCTTGGGGCGAGCTCATGTGCGAGCTGGGGCGAGCTCCTGCGCGAGCTGGGAGCGAGCTCTTGTGCGAGCTGGTGGGTATAGCCGACTCCGAATCATGCACTTTCTTCTCCAATCTGTGGCGAGGTGCCGGTGTTTTTGTAGGCATGACGATCAAATTTCCGCTGCCACTACAGGCGTCGGGCGGGCTTCCTGGGAATGTTCTTTAAACTCCAAGACTTGCTTAGGCCACCAAGCTACTTTCCCACAATTCAGGTACATCTTTAATGTGGGGAATCGAACTGAGGGAGGGCTACTATATTTGAGCGAGCTCTAGGGTGAGCTCCAACTCCGTGAAATGTGCCTGATGTCGATGTCTGTTTGGACAGAGATGATGTTTTTTAGCCACCCCCATCATTACCCCCTCTTGAGGGGGCGATCAAAGAAACTTGCCACTCACGCAGGAGTCCAAATGTACTTCTACTGGCATCTTTTTCATGAGACCTCGAGAACAATGATGTTGCATCAATCGCTGGGCGGGCCAGGAGCATCAGCCACGAGCGATCTCCTTCCGGTGTGAGCTTGCCACACGCGACCAGGGTCTGCTTCGGGCGAGCTGCGGGCACCTACCGCAAGCGACCTTATGGCGCGGCCTCTGGCTTGTCGTCTCCTTAGTGAGACCTCGAGGACGATGCTGTTGCATCAATCGCTGGGCGGGCCAGGAGCATCAGCCGCGAGCGATCTCCTTCCAGTGTGAGCTTGCCACATGCGACCAGGGTCTGCTTCGGGCGAGCTGTGGGCACCTGCCGCGAGCGACCTTGTGGCGCGGCCTTGTGGGTGCAAATTTTGGCAAGAAATCTGCAAACAGCAGGACCCACCAGCCCTGCCTGGTGGGCCCACGAAGACTACAGCGGGGCGCCACAGGCCCCGCCTGGTGGGCCCACGAAGACCATTGCGGGACCCACCGACCCTGCCTGGTGGGCCCAAGAGCCTGTGGAATCCCCCAGGAGATGGTAGCGGGGCCCACCAGCTTTACCTGGAGGATCCCCAGATACGACAGCAGAAACCGCCATTTACCCCAGAATTCCTCCCCGGGAATTCTATAAATAGCAGAGCCTTCGAATGTAAAAGGGCCCGAAAATTCTGATTTCCACTCTGAGATCTGATTTTCAGAACCCAGAGCTCTGGAATTTCTCAGCTTTCCCTCTTCCACCTCTCTTTGATCTTCTTCTCTTCTTTGAAGAGATCAGAGTGTTTTCAGTGATACTCGGCCTGTCGAGATCACTTCGATATAAGTGTTAGTGAATTCGGGTTGCTCCCTATAGCACGGAGACGTAGGCTTCGGCTGAACTCCGAGATCACATCTCTCGTGTCCAACTTTCTCTGCTTGCATATTGAGAGTTCCAACTCCAATCGATAGATCGAACAACGTTCTTCGACTCAAAACTTCGACTGACTGGTGAGGAGAAGTCTTCGGGTCGGCACGAAGATTTTCCCCCATAGTTTGGCGCCGTCTGTGGGATCGAACGAGAAGCTGTGTCAGTTCCACAACTACTATTAGATCAGTCAAGTAGACAACTGATCAATAGTCAAACTTCCTCGCCCCCTCGGTTAAGCAAACAACCGCTCGGACGCCGGCACTCTCGTTGCACCCTTCGCTTACTGAATGGTGAGGACGAAGCACCAGGGTCAACCAGAAGGAAGTAACACACGTCAACCTCGACCTGAGACTCGATCAATGAGTCAAAGGCTCAATTTCGGGCAGCCCCTTGCTGCCCCCAATATGGATACTCGATCAGGTAGTGGGAGATCGGTTGATCGACCGATTGCCCCACCTCCTCATCCATCGATAGGGCATACAACCCCTGCTCCCGCCGAAGACCTTCCCTCAACCTATCAAATCTCGGCGATCGATTTCCAACTACTTCAGTTGGCAAAGCAGAATGCCACCCTCACTGCTGAGAGGGACGCACTCAAGAAGGCAGCCTCCGAGGCTGGAATTGCTCTTCCCATCCCCTCGACTAATGAGAGGGTCGATCGGCCACGACCATCAATCCACTCCGAGCAACGGAGGTCAATGGGCACTGCTGCCCCTGGGAGGATTCATCGCGACCCAACTCCCTCTGCTGCCCCATGGAAGCAGAGTGTTTGGGATCGCCTTGACGATGAGTCCTCCCAATCCTCTTCTGGTTGCAACTGCGACAAGAAGACACCTTCAAAGCTCGACATACCAAGGAAGCACCAGATGAAAGGCACTCCTTCAAAGACTAGAATCTCTCCATCTATTACATTTCAGCGTGGACTCGGATCGGATCTTCGTCACCGACTCCAACCTGCTGATATTCAAAGGCCTGAACAAGACCTTTCGATTTTGCCTCTCGATCCACATCCTAGTCGAGGGCATGGTCGTAGAGATGGATACTCCTCCACCGAGCCACTCCATCGGAGCTTGTTCGAATCAACATTTCCAAAGGGATGGAGAACTCCCACTCTCCCCAAATTCAATTGCGTCAAAGGAGATCCGACTCTCCACATACTCGCATTCAAGCAAGCCTTGACGCCGCACGAAGAGGAGAACAACATGCTCTGCCGCACCTTCGCAGGAAGCCTCGACGAGCCATCCCTCGATTGGTACCATAATCTTCGAGCTGGGTCCATCACTCAGTTCGGAATTTTGGCCAACCTCTTCGTACAGCACTACCAGCTGAACATGAAGCCGGAAAAGAAGCTCGACTCTCTCTATAGATTGAGGATGGGCACCGATGAAAGTCTCCGCAGCTTCACAAGGCGATTCCGCAACGAGCACGCTGCCCTCTCTGGGAGACATCTGGATGATGAAGCTATCATGTAAGCTTTCCAGAATGCACTCCGCTTCGACCAACATATCTATAATGACTTTATCCGCAATCCCCCTCCTTCTCTGGGTTCTATGTTCGATCGAATCCAGAGAGAGATTGAGGTTGAAGATGATCAAGTCGCTCGAAAAGGGCGAGAAACGAAGCGAAGACCCGCGGAAAGAGAAGCTCCCAAGTATGCTGCCAAAGCCCACAATGCTGAGGCAGCAGCCCCTCCAGCCAACAAGTGATCAAAAAATGACGGACGTCGATCTCCAACGAAGACCACTTTCACTGAGTGGAATTTACCGGTCGAACAGATCCTCGACCGTATTCAACACGAAGAATTCCTTCGAAGGCCCAATCCGCTTTAGCCAAACACTAAATTCACGGCGGACAAAACGGTCTACTGCGAATTCCACCGAAGTCACGGCCACTCCACCGATCGGTGCTATCGGCTGAAATTTCATCTCGAAGACTTATTGCGGGAAGGCCACCTTCAAGATTACGTCAAGGGCGGACAAGATCAACGTCGAACCTCTGCAAAGGGGAAAGAAGCATGTTGGGTCCATCAAATCTCCTCCAACCGGCAACCTATCTCTGTGAATGCCAACGTCTTTGGTATTCATGGAACATTGCACAATCAAACCTTGACCGGGAAGGAAGTGGATCGGCAAGTTCGACGCATCTTCCACGTTCGTTCTGCTGCGAACAAGGAGGATACCTGGATCGAGAAGCCTATTGAAGGTTTGTCTTGGCCATCCATTGTTTTCAACGACTCCGATCTTCAAAGAGTTCATACTCCCCATCGAGACCCCCTGGTCTTAAAACTCCTCATCGACGGAAGCACCGTCAATCGAATCCTCATCGACACCGGGAGCTCCATCGATATTATGTTCTCAGATTGTTTCAAATGTCTGGGACATAAATACTCAAGCCTCAACGTCGTCCCAACTGTGATCACTGGCTTCAACGGTGAACAAAGCATTACGGTGGGCGAATCGAGATTCACTCTCGACCTTAGCCGAGAGACTCGAGTCTCGGTGAGGTTTGCAATTATCGAAGGAGTGTCCAGCTACAACGCCAGTCTCGGGCGACCATTCCTCCACCAGATCAATGCCATCTCTTCTTCTTACCACCAACTTCTCAAATTTGCAACGGGAGAAGACATTGTCTGTATTCGAGGCGATCAACAAGCTGGGAGGTCTTGTGAGGCTGCTGCAGCTAAAACAGATCGTAAGATCAATATTGCTCCTCCAAAGCGGCCGCGAGATGAAGCTGGTCCCTCTTCCAAATAGCAATTAAAGGAGATTCCACTGACCGAGCCTCCACCAATCGAATGGGAAGCCTCACCTTCAATTAAAGAAATCATCCCTATCAATATCGGTAGTGGAAATCTCTCTCGACAAACATTTATTGGTACCGGTCTTAGCGACGCAGAAGCGCGAGACATGGTATCCTTCCTTCAATCCAACATCGACGTCTTCGCCTGGTGTTTTGAAGACATGCCAGGGATCAATCCAGATGATGCCTGCCACTGGCTCGCTATCAAAGAAGAAGTAAAACCCATCCAACAAAAACCACGCACCATCCGACCAGAGCTACAAGTTGCTGTTCAAGAGGAGATCAGTAAGTTACTCATAGCAGGCTTCATTCGTGAAGTAGAGTATCCTACTTGGATCTCCAACATAGTTGCTGTTCCAAAGAAGAACGGAAAGGTCAGACTATGCATCGATTTTACCAATCTCAACAAGGCTTGTCCCAAAGATCCATTTCCCATGCCAAGGATACATAGACTCGTCGATGCCACTGCTGGCCACGAGCTATTATCTTTTATGGATGGATACTCTGGGTACAATCAAATTCCGCTTCACGCTGATGATCAAGAAAAGACATGCTTTGTGACTAGCCGGGATCTTTACTGCTATAATGTAATGCCATTCGACCTCAAAAATGCTGGTTCCACTTATCAAAGGTTAGTCACAAAGATGTTCGAAGATCAAATCGGTCGCAACGTCGAAGTCTACGTCGACGATCTCCTCACAAAGAGCTCCATTCGAGGAAAGCATATATCCGATCTGGCGGAAACCTTTCAAGTCCTTCGAAAGTATCGTATGAAGCTCAATCCGGCCAAGTGTGCTTTCGGAGTCCAGTCGGGCAAATTCCTGGGTCATCTTGTGACCAGGAGGGGCATTGAATCCAATCCAGACCAAATTCGAGCCATCCTCGACATGCCATCACCCACCAATCGGAAGGAAGTGCAACGTCTCACTGGAAGACTTGTTGCCCTCAATCGGTTCATCTCAAAGTCTTCCGACAAGTGTAAGCCTCTTTTCGACAAGCTGTAAAAGGCAGATACATCAGGATGGAGTCCGATTTGTAAAGAAGCTTTCCAAGACATCAAGAAATATCCGGTGCAAGCTCCTATCCTGACTGCTCCACTTCCAAAAGAAGACTTGTGGCTCTATCTCGCCGTGACCGATCAAGCAATCAGTGCGGTCCTAGTCAGTAGAAGAGAAGGCATCGAACATCCAGTTTATTACATCAGTCATACTCTTCTTCCGGCTGAGACTCATTACTCCAAAACTGAGAAGGTCATTCTGGCCTTGCTCACTGCATCGCGTCACCTCCAACCTTACTTTGTCTCTCATCAGATCACTGTCACCTCAGAACACCCACTCAAAGATATCGTTGACAAAGCTGGTCGAGCTGGTCGAATGACCAAATGGGTGATCGAAATGAGCGCTCTGGGGATTCAATTCGAATCTTGTACTTCCATCAAAGGTCAGGCCATTGCTGATTTTCTAGCTGACTTTCCGGTTGAAGACCCCATCACTTGGGAAGAAGATGTCGATATGCGCTTAGAAGATAAAGCCAATCCTCCGATCAATCTTACAACAAAAATTGATCCGAGCCTCGAGGCTATTGCCACAACTCCTCCGTGGAAGCTTTATACTGATGGAGCTTCAAGTGCGATCGGTTCGGGAACTGGGATAGTCTTGGTATCCCCCGTACTTGATCATCTCCAGAAGGCCACTCTCCTCGGGTTCAATGCCACCAACAACGAAGCTGAATACGAAGCACTCATTTCCGGACTCGAAATGGCTGAATCCCTGGGGGTAGATCAAATCATCGTCTACAACGATTCCTAGCTGATTATAAGGCAAATCAATGGAGAGTACACAGCTCGTGAAGAGAGAATGCAACTCTATTTGGCCTTAGTACGACGTCTTCAACAACGTTTTACTAATACTGAATTCGTTCAAATCCCAAGAGCAGAGAACCGAGAAGCAGATGCCTTAGCCAATGCTGCCTCAGTTCTTGGAGACTCACTCGGAGGAAGGCAAATACAAATCGATTATCAAGAAGTGCCCAAGACCAACCCCGAACAACAGATCCTTGCTACTACAAAGGAATCTGGGGGTGGAGATCAACTGGTATTGAACCTTACCATGACAAGCGAGCTTGGAGACTGGAGACGGTCAATTTTTGACTTCTTCAAACATGGCATAATGCCAGAAGATCCAAATCAAGCCCGAAAACTTCAAAGAAAACTTCCGTGCTATATTATTCAAGGAGAAAATCTATACTTCAGATCTCACAATGGGATGTTGCTCAAATGCATTGGCCCTGAACAAGCCCAGGCAATCTTGATTGATATCCACTCTGGGGCCTGCGGGAATCATTCGAGAGGAAGATCACTTGAAGCCAAGACGAAATTGCAAGCCTACTACTGGCCTACGATGGCAAATGATGCTCGCCAAGTGGTTCAAAGGTGTGAGCCGTGCCAACGACACGCTCGTACTATCCATCTTCCTGCAGATGAGCTTCACCAACTATCAAGTCCATGGCCTTTCCATCAGTGGGGGTTAGACTTCTTGGGTCCCTTCCCACCAACTCCAAGCAAGAAGAAGTATCTACTACTGGCCACGGATTACTTCACCAAATGGGTTGAAGTTGTGCCACTCTTCCGAGAGACCGATGATGAAGTGATCAAATTCATTCTACATAACATCTTCTCAAGGTTTGGTACACCTCAAGTTCTTGTTGCTGACAATGGAGCTCAATTTGACTCCGACAAGTTCCGAGAGTTCTGCCTGAACAACGGGATCAAACTCTTTTATTCAACTCCAAGATATCATCAGTGCAATGGTCAAGCTGAAGCCTCCAATAGAGCTATTCTTGGTATACTCAAGAAGAAACTCAATGACAAGAAAGGATTGTGGGAACAAGTCCTACCTGAAGTTCTTTGGGGATATCGCACAACTCCGAGAAGATCCACAGGGTTCTCACCTTTCCGTCTGACGTATGGATCAGAAGCAGTACTCCCGACAGAGAATATATCAAATACTTTGAAGACCAGGGCAGTTGAAGAAGGGATCAATGAAGAGCTTCGCATCGATGACCTGGATTTCTCTGAAGAATTAAGAGATCAAGCATCCCTTCGTGTGGCCAAGTACCAACAAAAGATCAAGCAAGCCTACGATCTAAAAGTCTACAAACGGCAATTCCCAATCGGCAGTCTGGTCCTTAGAGCAGTCTTCTACAACACAAAGGAACACAGTAGTGGGAACCTTGCTCCCAACTGGGAAGGTCCATATATCGTCGAATCAGTGGGAGGCAAAGGCTCTTATCGACTGATCTCACCAGAAGGAGATAGATTGCCACGAGCTTGGAATTCTAGACACCTCAAATTGTTCTATCCATGATGTAAATTCCATGATGAATAAATATCTATTTCAACTGTTCAAATGTCCTAGTTCTGGAGCAGTTTCAAATTATCTATATTCAAATTACAAGGTCTCTTAACAAGTTTGGGTGCTTGAGCTGCGACTCAACCCCTTACGGGCAAATGTTAAAAGGATTTCAGATTATCATACAAAGCAAACTTCAAGTCACTAGTCGGTTTAACAGGTTTGGGAGTATGTGTTGCGACACTACCCCTTACTTACAGATGTTAAACTGACCTTCAATTTCGACCTTCAATTTCAATCAATTTCGATATCGTCTAACGAGTTTGGGTGTATGAGTTGCGACCCAACCCCTCACATACAAATGTTAAACGAATTCAAGTTCAATTTTCAAGATACATAACAAGTTTGGGTGATTGAGTTGCGACTCGACCCCTTATTTTCAAGTGTATGAATATTCAATCTTTCCAATAACATTCCAGAACTCAACATTCAAAGAATTCAATACCAGATACATTCAATTTTCAAACACCAAAAGGATCTCTATTATCAAAAATTGACTAAGTACAGGAGTGAGCTGTTACATATCGAGAGTTTACAAGTTCAAACGACAAAAAAGAAGATAGAAAATCTCAAGGCTTGGCCACACTTTGCGCGCGCGACTTCTCTCCTTCGGATCCACCACGAGCTTTGCTCGCCACTGAAGCCTTAGAAGATCGGACGCTGCTAGCGTGGACCCTGAGTGCCTCCACCGCCTTCTCAGCCGTCTCCCTGTAACTCGCGTATTCAGTGCGCATATGCTCCAACTCCTTCTGAAGGGTCTCCTCCTTAGCAGAAGAAGCAGCCTCCTTAGCAGCTAAAGCAGCCTCTCTTGCATCAAGAGCAGCTTCCCTGCTGTCAAGTTTGCCCTTCAACTCCTGGAGCTCCACCCCTCGGTCATGGGCCAGGGTCTCCATCCTATGAAACGTTTCTTCAACGATTCAAGTTCATGACCCTGAGCCTCGTAACCGTTCTGCCAGCCCTTGCCTTCGAGTTTCTCCTTGCGAAGGGCCTCAATCTTGGCCTTCAAGGCCTCCTTCTTGGAGGATAGAAGCTCCCTCAGCTTATCCTTTTCCTCGTGGGCAGCTTCCAATTCAGCCGTTAGGTGAGAAACTTCAGCTGAAGCCTCTCGCTCTCCGTACTTCTTGAAAAGCTTCGTGCCGAATTTCAGAACCGCTGAGTTCTGCGAACAAACAAGAAATGATAGAAATATATCGGAGGATTCAATTCGAAAGACAATTCAAGCTGGTGCACTTACCACCACTTCGAGCCTATGAAAGACTTCCTCGATCGGGGCCCCCGAAAGGTTGCAGAGCTTCCGGATCATGGGAGTTGGGTGGTTGATGTCAACCTCACCCAAATCTTTCAAAAGCGAAGTCATGCCCACAGGAGTCCCTGCAAATCGAACAAAAGTTCAGAAGAGTTAGAATATTTTCAAACTTCAAAGGCAGTATGATCAGAAGTAGAATCTAGTGAGGATACCTGAGACATCGACCTGAGACGCCTTTCCCTTCCCACGGTCGGAGCTCTTACCCTTGGGGGTGGACTTCTCCTTGGTGGGGGTGAGCTCCGGCTGGGGTTGGGGAGTCTCATCACCCACCCGGCTTCCTCTCTCCAAGTGTGCGGGAGAGGGAACATCTCGAGGAGGGGAGACCCCCCCTTCATCTGGGTGCCCGCTCAAATGCTCGAGCCCGGCCATGATGAGGGCCATCTCTTCAGCCAGAGAACGCGAAGGGGGTGGGGGTTGTTCAACCTCCAGACCCCCGCTTGTAGTCGTGCCTTCGAGACAGGGAGTGACTGGAGGAATTTGGTCGAGGGGTGTGGGGTTGCTTCCAACCCCACCACTCCCTGAGAACTTGATCTTCAAGCGCATCGGGCGCTTCTTCAATTCCTCGAAGTGGTAGGCAGGAACCACCTTGTGGTCGTCGCCCTCCGCATCCATGACTCCCTCTATGCGATGGGCCTTAGCCTCATCGATGGGAATAGGCAGAGAATCTTCTTCTTCTTCTGCACCACCAGTGGGGGTGGAAGGAAGTTCATCCCCACCACCCCCTTGTCCTTGATCACCACCAGTGGGGGTGGGAGGAACTACTTCCTCACCACCCCCATTTCTACCATCTCCACCAGTGGGGGTGGGAGGAAGATCATCCTCACCACCCCCGTCTTCCTCATCATCATCGTCGCCGCCGTTGCCATTGCTGCCATTCTCAGTGTCTTCTTCTTCCTCCTCCT
The DNA here is from genome assembly GCA_947650365.1 of Chamaelirium japonicum. Taxonomy (NCBI): domain Eukaryota; kingdom Viridiplantae; phylum Streptophyta; class Magnoliopsida; order Liliales; family Melanthiaceae; genus Chamaelirium; species Chamaelirium japonicum. The sequence goes on from OX393550.1 coordinate 113,168,093, forward strand.
CGCTTTCCTTCTTCTTTTCTTCTTCATCTTCCTCCTTTTCTTTGTCCTCATCTTCCTTCTGCTTAATGAGGATTTTCCTTTTCTTCTTCGCTGGACCCCTCTGTATCACCAACTTTTCCTCAGAGGTGGGCAATCGGCGCCTTGCACCGTAGGCCTTCTTCTCGATTCTAATCTTTCTGATAATCTTGCTAGACTGAGGATCCTCCTCGTAGTCTGAGTACAAGACCTCGTTGTCTTCGTATCTGGTTTGCGATCGGTGAAATTGGCGTTACCATACCTGACTGGGCAGTTTGAAAACTGCTTCCATGACCTGGTACCGCAGGTCAACTCCAGGAACAGGTTGTCGATGGCCCCAACCCTCTCCGAAGGCCAAGCCATCTCTCCTCCTGCGTAGTACATCTTGATCTCCTTGTTCACATCAGCGCGAGGAGTCTCTGGCACTGAGAGGGGAGTCCAGGCGCCAGCAATTGAGAGCGGCCACTCAGTGTACAGTTTGTCGGAAGCAACCGTGTCAGTGAGGGGGCATAGAGCAGAAACCCCTGTCAGGTTAAAGAAGGGGCTGTCTTTCCTTGAAGCCCATCGGTAATGGTAGAAAAAGTAGCCCAATTCAATCCAGGCCTTTTCGTCATCTGGGAGGCTGGAGTAGCACTCCCTCAGTTCCTTCTGGAAATCAGACTCTACACGGCAGAAGGCGTAGATTATCCTCCAGGCATTGCCGGTAAGCTGTCCTGGGCAAAGGCCGGAGGTGTTTAGCAACCTCGCGGCAAACGGCAGCAACGGAAGACGAAGTCCGCAGTTCAGCTGGCCCACGGAGACCACTGTCCCCATCACCTGCTCCATACTTGCAACATTAACGAACACTGTCCGTTTGTCGATACCAAAACCAGAAAGGACTCCTGGCAGGGACGACTGGTTCTTCCCCTCCGTGAAGCACGCCAGCAACTTTTGCCACTTTGCCCTCTTCTTGTCGGTAAGCTGGCCACCCGTGTTGTAGACGTAGGCAGGCTCCTCTGCCAGAGACGTCAGGGGGCCCAAGACAAACTTTGCCTTCGGGATGTGCTCCGGCCTTGATGGAGCGGAAGCGAATCCAACTCCAGCGTGCCTTTTGCCCAGTTGGCCCAACTCCACCAGCACTGCCTTGCCTTTGCCCCTACCCTTCGGAGGGGATAAGGCTTCGGCAATCTCCTTCCCCTTCCTCTTAGAGGGGACTGCAATCTTCTTCGAGTTGCCGGAGGATGCCATTTGATCGATCGAGAAGAAACAGAAAGCGAGAAATCGAGAGCAAAGAGCTTGGAGTTTGAAAAAATTCTGGAAGCGCGAAGTAAAAATGAAACCCAGAGACGCCTATATACCAAAGGTAAACTGGCGCACAGATCGAGAAGACATGTGTCGTCACCTGGGCAGATCCCGTGTTTTTACCAGGGACACGTGGCATCAATCCGTAGCAAGCACAAAACCAGGCGAACAGTCGGGACCAGACGAAGCGTCGAACCAGCCGGACCACCGGTTCAAGCGAACCACCGGTTCAACCAAATCACTGGGTCAGAAGATTCAACTCGTTGCACAAATATAATATCCCATCAACCGGCAGGCTGTTGGGTAATTTACCAGAGGATCGGGCGAAAAATAGGCTCTTTCGCCTTATCACCTTAACCTGTTGAATTTAACCGATCGGTCAGACTTGACCGATCGGTCAAAAATCAATCATTCGGTCGATTTTTTACTGGATCGTGCAAGAAAACATTAGTTTTTTGCCCGATCACTCGAACCTTGAACGGTTGATTTTAACCGATCTATCACACATGATCGATCGATCAAAATCAACCGATCGATCGATTTTCTACTAGATCGGGCAAAAAACTTGATTTTTTGCCCGATCACCCAAACCTTGACCGGTTGATTTTAACCGATCGGTCAAACTTGATCGATCGGTCAAAATCAACCGATCGGTCGATTTTCTACTGGATCGAGCAAAAAACTTAATTTTTTGCCCGATCACCCAGACCTTGACCGGTTGATTTTAACCGATCGGTCAAACTTGACCGATCGGTCAAAATCAACCGATCGGTCGATTTTCTACTGGATCGGGCAAAAAACTTGGTTTTTTGCCCGATCACCCAAACCTTGACCGGTTGATTTTAACTGATCGGTCAAACTTGACTGATCGGTCAAAATCAACCGATCGGTCGATTTTCTACTGGATCGGGCAAAAAACTTGGTTTTTTGCCCGATCACCCAAACCTTGATCGGTTGATTTTAACCGATCGGTCAAACATGACCGATCGGTCAAAATCAACCGATCGGTCGATTTTCTACTAGATCGGGCAAAAAACTTGATTTTTTGCCCGATCACCCAAACCTTGACCGGTTGATTTTAACCGATCGGTCAAACATGACCGATCGGCCAAGATCAACCGATCGGTCAACTTTGACCGATTGGTCAAACATGACCGATCGGTCAAAATCGACTGATCGGTCAACTTTGACCGATCAATCCTTTTTTCGCTAAAAACTCGATGTGCGTCTTCATATTTTTTCGTGAACAGGGAGTTGATAGTTTTTTGCACCAAGAATCCAAGCCAGCCAGAATAACCTCTTGCTAACTTGGAGGGGGTAACTGTAGGTGCAAATTTTGGCAAGAAATCTGCAAACAGCGGGACCCACCAGCCCTGCCTGGTGGGCCCACGAAGACTACAGCGGGGCGCCACCGGCCCCGCCTGGTGGGCCCACGAAGACCATTGCGGGACCCACCGGCCCTGCCTGGTGGGCCCAAGAGCCTATGGAATCCCCCAGGAGACGGTAGCGGGGCCCACCAGCTTTACCTGGAGGATCCCCAGATACGACAGCAGAAACCGCCATTTACCCCGGAATTCCTCCCCGGGAATTCTATAAATAGCAGAGCCTTCGAATGTAAAAGGGTCCAAAAATTCTAATTTCCACTCTGAGATCTGATTTTCAGAACCCAGAGCTCTGGAATTTCTCAGCTTTCCCTCTTCTACCTCTCTTTGATCTTCTTCTCTCCTTTGAAGAGATCAGAGTGTTTTCAGTGATACTCGGCCTGTCGAGATCACTTCGATATAAGTGTTAGTGAATTCGGGTTGCTCCCTATAGCACGGAGATGTAGGCTTCGGCTGAACTCCGAGATCACATCTCTCGTGTCCAACTTTCTCTGGTTGCATATTGAGAGTTCCAACTCCAATCGACAGATCGAATAACGTTCTTCGACTCAAAACTTCGACTGACTGGTGAGGAGAAGTCTTCGGGTCGGCACGAAGATTTTCCCCCACAGGCCTCTGACTCGGTGTCTCCTTAGTGAGACCTCGAGGACGATGATGTTTGCATCAATCGCTGGGTGGGCCAGGAGCATCAGCCACGAGCGATATCCTTCCGGTGTGAGCTTGCCACACGCGACCAGGGTCTGCTTCGGGCGAGCCGCGGGCACCTGCCGCGAGCGACCTTGTGGCGCGGCCTCTGGTTTTGTGGTTTCGCTCCGAATCTCCAGCGGTCGTATCATCTTAAATACGACGCGAGACTCGAGACCCAAAACTGATACAACGAATCTTATCATAAGATCCCGATCAACATGGGACACGTGTCTCCTTCCTATTCATCCTCGTTTTTGACAGAAAAGACATTGCTGGTGTTGGCGCAGCTTTTTCCACGCATGGCCCATGTGTCATTTTGTGACTGGAAAGAAACGAGCTGTCGCTTCCACTGCCATCGCGCCGCCTCATCTATCGCGCTCGAGCATTTACTGCGGCTCGTTTCATCTGCCGCTTACTTGCCTATAAATAGGGGGTGGGGGAAAATTTCTAACCTCTGCGTGAAAATAGCTCTCCTCTTTCCCTTCACTTTCTGCTCGCTCTTAGCCTTTTCGCTCATGGCTTCTTCTTCTGCTGCTGCCTCTACTGCTACTGCCACCGCATCCTCCCAGGAGGAGCCTCTTAATGTCATCCCCATCTCGGTGCGCACTCCTGGCACCAAGGAAGAGGCTCCTCAGAGGGAGCCCGCCGTTATTTGGCTCTATGACGTCGGGGGCGCGCCAGTTCCCGAGAGCCTGCGCACAGCGGCAAGCATCCCTCAAGAGCTCGCCATTCTACCCCTCCCTCGTACAGGGAGGCCGCCTTCCGGGACTGTGGTCTCGGTGGGGCTGCTATGGTCAGGGCTCCGGCTTCCCTTGAGCCGCTTGGCCAGCGAGTTACTGGAGTTGGCAGGCTTATGCCCTGCCCAGCTTACGGGTAACTCGTGGGGGGTCCTCTACGGGCTTTCTCGAATCGAGGAAGCCCTTAAAGTGAGGATCCCCGTAGCCTACCTCCTGAAGAAGTGGTTCCTCAAAGCGGGCCCCGTCTTCAGCGAGGTAGGCTGCGGCCTGTTCTACCTCACGGGCCGCTCCGGCGAAGTGCTCCCGTTCTCCGCTGTCGAGAACAAAGACAGGTACTGGAAAGAGTACCCGTTCGTCGTGGAGGGGAAATGGCGAGGTCCCTGCACGAGCATCCCGGCCCACCCTGGCAGATCGCCCATCTCCACCTTCAAAGCGATTGCCGAGTACCGCACCGGAGCAAAAAAGTGCATCGCAGAGGCTCGGGAGAAATCTCTTGATTCGGCAATTTTGGACTTTCTCGATGGGCGAACTCTCGAGAAGGTCCTCGCACCGGACTTCTCCTTCCTATGGAAGGATCTCCGGACCGGTGCCATTACCACCCGTCAGAAGGTGATGCACAAGAAGGTCGCGGTCTCCCGCCGCGCTGGGGCAACAACAACGGCGGCTCCTACGACCTCCGTAGCTGGTACTCCTGCGGCGAAGAAGGGGAAGAAGCGGCTTCTCCGATCAGGGTCGTAGACAAAGACACCCTGGACATGCTCTGCGAGGAGGACATTCCATCTCCATCGCCTCCAACTAGCACCGCAGCCCCAGGTCAGGCGAACATTCCCTTAGCCTGTACTCTCTCCACAAGTAGCTCAGTTCCGGAACCCCTGCGACGTCAAATCGTCATGGTTGACCCCGAGGATCCACGCATCGAGCTCCTACTTGGCATGGCGGAAGTGGAATCCCCAATGGCCGAAGTATTGATGCGCGGGTTCCCGGGCGATCTCTCTAAACCTCTCTTTGTTGCGTGATGACCCCAGAAATGGAGGGCGGCTACCTGAAGAAGAAGAAGAAGAAAACACCTCTTGCCCGCCCCACGGGAGAGGATGATGTCGTTCGTCGGGCTCGTGAAGCCTACGAACGAGTCATCGAAGAGAGGAGGAAGGCCACTCTAGACGAAGCGGGCTTGGGATCAGGCGACGATTCCAGCTCGGAAGAGGAGGAGCAGCCGACCCACACCGCTGAGCCCGTCCCGACGACGGTGACACCTCCTCCGTCCTCCGAAGGCCCGGCTCCCACTTCTCCAGGTGCGCCCGCTCCAAGCATTCTTCCGCCCCCGCTCGCGCCAACTTTGTCGTGCTTGGCTGCTCCAAACGCTCCGGGCACTGCCACCTCGATCGCGCCCATCAGTGCCCAAGCGGCCTCGCAACCTGCCGCACCGCCCATCGCTTCTCCTGCGCCCTTCAAGGGGCCAGCTCCCTCTCCTCCAGGCGCGCTCGTCAACGCTCCAGCGGCCTCGCCAACCGCCACACCGCCCATTGCTCCTCCGCCCTTCGAGGGGCCAGCTCCAGTCCTCCAAGCACGCCCGTCAGCGCCCAAGCGGTCTTGCCAATTGCCACTCCGCCTATCGCTCTAGCGACTACTACCCCCACAGAGGAATTAGGCGGGCTAGTCTACAAGGTCCTAGACCTGGGGGCCATCCTGGAGGAGTTTTCGAGCTCAAGCTCGGAGGCCTCAGACCCCAACACGCCCGGCGAAGGGGGGGTTAACGAGCCGCCTGCTGCTGGTGAAGAGGGCACCATTGCCCCAGCGGCCGGGCTTGCTCCAAGCGCAGCTTCTACGGCGTACGGGCCCGCCGTCATCACTGCCCCTCCCTCGGCTGCTCCGGTCGAGGTCTTTCAAGCGACCTCCTCATTGGGTGATCCCGAGCGCGCCCCCCACTATATGCGCGAGATTTTTGGGCATAATATTTTTGCACGCTCTCCCTATATCGTCCTTTTTGACCGGCTCGTCGAGGTAAAAACCCTTAACTTCTAGCGAAAATTTCTATCTTTTTCTTTTCTAACTGTTGTTCTTTGCGGCAGGTGGAAAGGGTCAGCCGGGCTCTGGCTGACGAAGTCACCGGCGTCGCTGGGGACATGGTCACCCTCTATGACGATTCCCTTCTGGGGTCGGAGAGGAGAGTGGACGAGCATATCCATCGGCTCTGGCAAGCGAACCAGTCGGGTGAGCTGCGTGCTGAAGTGACACTGCTGCGCTAGCAGGTCGCTTCCTTTGTTTCTGAGGTCGACCAGCTGCGCCAACAGGTTGCCACTTCAGCCACGACGCTAGCTTTGGCTGAGGATGCTCATACCTACACCCTCGCTGAATTGCGGGAGGCTCTTCAGGCGAAAGAGGCCGTCGAAAAGGAAGTAGGCGAGCTCCAAAGTCAGGTGGTGGCCACAAGAGACGAGATCGCAGCTCTGAAAGAGGAGCATCTCAAAGACATCCACGCTCAACAAAGCCATCTCCAGGCGCAACTTGACGAGCTCCTCCGGAAAGGCGCGCTCGATGCCATCGAGAAATACAAGACCGAAAGGTCAAAAAGAGGAAGCGTGGCGACGAAGATGGTGCTGGTGCGAGCAAGTCTTAAGTCCGCTTGTTCTTCAAATGTAATCTTGATGATAAATATATCACTTTTTGAGCTCGCCTTTGTGTTGCTTTTTTTTTCCTGTTTGTTTTTCTTCTCATGCTCTTGAGTCCGCTTTAGACCCTTTGCAGCGATCTCGAGGGCCGTACCCGGGCGAGGCAGCTAATTCGATTTTAAATACGTTTTGATTTTAAAACATATGCAAACGAAAAGCTCGGCATGCTCGATAAATCTCAATACGATCTCTGAGCCCGGAGAAATACCAAAAAAGTAAATAAAATAACTCAAAAATTCCCTAAACTCAGAGATCAAACCATTTTCATTTTTAAAAGAAACTAGTGCTAGCTGCCCCCTACCCGGCTAACTACCCCCTGGGATCCTGATTACTGGATATGCCCTCAGCTCGTTTTAGCGACCTTGCATTTGCTTGCAATTTAGTCCAGTTCGAGCTTCGAGGGATTACCAAGGGATGTTCGGGCCACCTGAGAGAGTGGTCGCTCTTTCAGGTTTTCCTAGATCACCCCAGGATGCTCCCGTTCATGGCAGGTGAACGCGAAGGACCCCGGCTAGGCTTAGAGTCCCCTCAACAGCGGACTACCCTGAAAATCTCAAGGTCTCTTGTTGGCGGCCTCTGAAAAATCCGGTCCTGCTTTAAGTCCGCACAACGGCGGACTGCCCCGGGAATCTCAAGGGCGCTTGCTGGCGGTCTTTGAGGAACCCGATCTTGCTTTAAGTCCGCACAGCGACGAAATGAATTTTTATGGAATTTGCGAGCTCTTTCTACGCAGATCTTTCGAATTTAAATATTTTAGTAGAACAAAAACGTTGCTCATTTATTACTTCCCCAAAAGATGATTTACAAAAGATCGCCGGAGTCTTAGGCATAGAACTTCTGAAGATGTAGAATGTTCCAAGGTCGCTCTAGCAGGTTGCCCTCAGCGGTCATCAACCGGTAAGCCCCAGATCCTCGTGCTTCGTGCACTATGTAGGGGCCTTCCCAGTTCGCCGTGAGCTTTTCCGGCGTTGAGCTCCTGTGTGTTTGCGAACACCTTCCTCATTACCATGTCACCAGGTTTGAATGCTCGATGGCAAACCTTTTTATCGTAGGCGCGCTTCATTTCTTGCTATACCTGGCGAGGTGTAGGTTGGCGCGCTCTCTTCGTTCTTCGAGCTGATCGAGGGAGTCAGCGAGCAGATTTTCGTTGACAACTTCGTCTGCTGCGAGTCTTCTCTTAGTAGGCAGCTCGACCTCGACTGGTAGTACAGCCTCGCACCCGTAAGTAAGGTTGAAACGTGACTCATCAGTTGAGAGACGTGGGGTGGTTCGATAGGCCCACAGCACACCATCGAGCTCCTACTCCCACAGACCCTTCTTTCCTTCCAACCTTTTCTTGAGGTTGTCCAGGATTACGCGATTCGTAGCTTCAGCCTGCCCGTTGCTTTGAGGATACCTTGGGGAGGAAAACCTCAGGTAGACCCCATATTCAACACAAAAGCTTCTGATGCAGCGATTGTCGAACTGGCGACCATTATCGGTGATAATTACTCGGGGTAGACCGAACCTGCAGAAAATATTCTTCCAAAGGAAGTCTCTTACTTGTTTTTCGCCTATCTTAGCTAGCGGGATCGCTTCCACCCATTTCGTGAAGTAATCCGTGGCTACTAAGATGAATTTCTTCTGCCGAGCTGATGTGGGGAAAGGTCCCACAATGTCGAGCCCCCACTGCTGAAAAGGCCAGGGGCTTACCAGAGGGTGCAGCTCCTCTGCGGGCATATGGTTTGTTGTGGCGTGCTTCTGGCATTGAATGCATTTTTGGGCGACCTTCAAAGCGTCTTGCTCAAGGGTGGGCCACCAATATCCTTACCTCCTTACTTTCCTAGCTAGAGACCGCCCACCAGCGTGATTCCCCAGCTCGCTAGAGTGAATGCAATTCAATACTTCTTCAGTCTCGGGGCTCTCAATGTAGCGAAGATTTGGCCCGCCAAAGGAATTTCGAAAAAGTCGATCCCAGCGAATGAGATAGCGGCATGTGCACTTCTCCACTCGTCGAGCCTCATTCCTATCCTCAGGGAGCTCGCCTTTCCGGAGAAAACGAAGAATGGGCACGGTCCATCCGCCAGATGACATGTCAACAGAGACCTGATTAACGACGGGCTCTATTAGTTGGAGCCGAGACCGACTTTGGACCTCGATAAATAACTGGCAAGCTTTCGATCCTCCTAGCAGGGAGGCGGCATTTGCCAATGCATCAGCCCGCCTATTATCGGACCGTGGAATTTGTTCAAAGGAAATCTTCTCGAATCCCGCAGACTTGCCCTTCACTAGGTCCACGTAGCCCGCCATTCGCGTATCCCGGGAGGCATAGTCTCCGTTGATTTGGATAATGATTAGCTGGGAATCGCTAAATACTTTTAATCGCTTAGTGCCTACCTCTTGGGCGAGCTCTAGTCCGGCTAACAATGCCTCGTATTCTGCTTCGTTGTTAGTGGCAGCAAAATCCAGCCGTATGGATTTCTCAAGGAGCACCGCCTGGGCGATCAGTGCGACCCCGATCCCTGCTCCTGAGGCATTAGAGGAGCCGTCGACATATAGCTCCCAATGTACCCTGTTTGGATGCCTTGTTCGAGAAAATTCCTCAAGATCGCCCAAGAATCTCGCCGTCCCAGGGTGTGCCTCAATTGGCTCATCCTCCTAGTACTGGACCGGTTCTTCTATGGGAAAGTCTGCCAAGAAATCAGCCAGAGCCTGACCCTTCACAGCAGCTCGAGGAACATAATACAAACCATAGGCGGCCAGCTCGACGGACCACCGATAGAGCCTTCCGGCCACCGAGGGCCTAGAAAGCGCGCTCTTCAAATGGTGCTCCATGATGACTTTAATGATATGTGCCGAGAAGTAGGGGTGAAGCTTTCTCGCGGTAAGGACCAAGGCCAATGCGACCTTCTTGATTGGTCGATACCGGAGTTCGGCAGGGAGCATTGTATGGTTCACAAAGTAAACAGGTCGCTCTACCTTCTCTTCTTCCACTTCGAGGACCCCGCTTACCGCATTCTGGGTAACCGCTGTTGGAAGTTAATCCGGGTCAGAGGCTCGCAGCGGAAGCGATTTGGCGGTCGAAAGACCGTTCATGGTGCACGTTACACTATTTTACTTTTTCATAGAAACTAATCTACATATGTGTGCATGTGTATGCACGAGAATCGAAAACCCCTAACGTCAATCTAGCGTAATGATTAACTAGCATGGATGCAAATCATAATCTCACTAGATCTACATGTTAGATTACACATACCTTTCGTACGGATCTTTTAACCGCGGAGAATTGTCTTCTTTGTCGATGGAGACGGAAGATCGTTCGCGAAGATGCCGATGGTACGAATGGAGATGTTGCCTTTCTTGTTCACCCGATCTCACACGATGCACGGAACGTCGCTCTCGGATCTCTGAGTGCCTCCGAAGAATGACCCTTCTCCTTCTTCAGAACTCCACGCGAGGAAGACGAAGTAGCAAGCGGAAAACGGAGAGAGATTAGGGAGAGAACAAGAGAGATGAGAGAGGAGGGGGTTCGGTTTTTCTGGCACATGGGGCCGGCGCCCATAGGTCCTTTTATAGGGCCGGCCAACCCCCTAGGATAAGGATCCAAGGGGATAATGACCCCCCCTTATTATCTCTCCATTATCTCCTTTTTATCTCTCGTTGTATTTATCCGTTTTCCCACTTTTTAGGGCTCGATCTTAACCGTTTTATCGCCCTATCCCTATCCATATGGCCGGCCCTATAGATGAGGGATTCTTATCCCTACATCATAGGGCCGACCCTAGCAAGGTGTCCCATCACTAGGGTCGGCCAACAGTGAGGTCCGACAGAGTGAGGTTTTTACCAAAACGCCCCGACGCCTCATTTTGACCATTTCTAGCGTGCGATACCTAGCGGCCACTTCTTAAGTGATCTTTACTAGTTACCTACTATTAACTGAGGCCACCGGAGGGTGCCTCTAGCAAAGTCAACTAGTCAACTCGCAACATACCCCGGTGCATCGCACCTATGCAGCGAAGTTCACTTATGGCTAGGGATTACTACATGCGACTCTGCACTAGTCTCGGGCTCAACCCTTAGTACTCGTATGTAGTTACGCATCTACCGTGCTCTAGTGCCAAGCACATACGGAGCGTATACTTCTTTCTTCCTCCTAATGCTTATGGTGTTCCGAGGAGACGGTTCAAGAACCGTACATAATGTTGATAAGGTGGAACCATCAGGGACCGGGGTTCATGGCTTCCAACTTAAGCTCGATCGACACACTACCCGAGTGTACCATCGATCCTCTGAGCTCGAGTTAACCTGCGTAGCCACCCAGAGTGCGACGCAGGCTGCACTCCAATTCACCCAGACTTACTATGTTCTCCATCATACCCCTGCTCTCCGCTTAGTAGTGGTAAACCCGATGTCCCTCCACTTGATGCCATGATTCACTTCGAGCGGTGAAGACTACCGTCAGACTCGAATGATCATATGACTTGGTTCCTTCCAGGTTAACCTATACATCGTACCTCTGATTACCCCGTCGAGTAATCGAACCTGGTCAATAGTCAAACTGATGACCACCAGGCCTGGGTTTGGTACAGTGTAAGTCATCCCAAGGAACGCACCTCCCATCAGGGGTGTGGATGGCCTGCAGGAGTGACACGCTAATGCAACGCCAGCCGGGTAACCCAGTACACCGTGGTTTTGGATCACTGCATATGGATCCTCACACATTGGTGCGCCAAAGCACCACGCAACTGGTTAGTCCATCAGTCGTGGTTCCTCAGGGTTTAGGACCGTTTTACCCTAAGCAGAAACACGGCTTAGTGTACCAGTGTCTGCTCACTGATCTATACACCGTGTTAGTTCCGTTCAGCCACAGACACTGTGCCTGGTGATGACCATGGTGAAGACATCCCATGAACTGTCATCGCCAACAGCTTATCATGATGAGGCGACCAACCTGATCATAGCTGCGAACATATTTAGGTTATACGGGACCAATCCACTTAGTCTTCAACTCAGTGGACTACCATATAACCATGGCTCTCTGTTCTCTAAAGAACACGTAACAATATTACGCACCTATATGCATCTCATATATATTAATAACTATCAATCTTTATTAGACCAAAACTTAAAGTTTTACAAGCTTAGATCACATCAATCCTAACAATCTCCCACTTGGTCTAGCGAAGCAAAACGGTTTTGACTCCCATCGCGTCCATATGTCGCTCGAATGCCTTGGTAGGTATTGCCTTTGTGAAAGGATCAGCAACATTATCTGTAGATGCAATCTGTGTCACCGCTACTCGCCCTTGCTTTTGAAACTACCGAATCAAGTGGAACTTGTGCTCAATGTGCTTCCCCTTTTGATGATGTCTTGGCTCCTTTGCTTGTGCTACCGCCCCACTATTGTCGCAGTAAAGCACAATAGGTAACTGGGCCTCTGGTACGCACCCCAAATCCGTAAGGAATTTCTTGAGCCATACCGCCTCTTTGGCTGCCTCGCACGCTGCAACGTACTCAGCCTCTGTGGTAGAGTCTGCGATGCATTTCGGCTTCACACTCTGCCAACTAACCGCTGCTCCCCCTAACATAAACACAAAACCTGATGTCGATTTCCTGGATTCCAAATCTGACATAAAGTCAGAATCTGTATATCCAATCGGCGTCAGTTCTTGTCCAGTGTAAACCAACTCATAGTGCCTTGTTCTACGAAGGTACTTGAGTATACACTTCACAGCTGTCCAGTGATCTGGACCAGGATTCGACTGAAACCGACCCATCATTCCTACTGCGAAACAGATATCAGGCCTTGTACAATGCATAGCATACATTAGACTACCTAATGCCGAAGCATAAGGTATCTTCTGCATTTCTGCTCTCTCCTCAGGTGTCTTAGGACATTGATCCTTAGACAGTTTTATGCCATGTCTAAATGGCACAAAACCCTTCTTGGAGTTTTGCATGTCAAATCTAGCCATAACCTTATCTATATACGCAGCCTGTGATAGCGAGAGTATCCTGTTCTGGCGATCACGTGTTACCTTGATCCCCAAAACATAACTCGCTTCACCTAGGTCTTTCATATCGAACTGTGTTGACAACCAGACCTTTACCGTTGACAATGTTCCTATATCATTCCCAATGAGTAGAATATCATCTACGTAAAGTATCAAATATATCACTGTAGTCTTATCACTCCTCTTGTATACACATGGTTCATCCTCGTTTTGAGTAAATCCATATGACTGGATTGCCTGATCAAAATGGATGTTCCAACTTCTAGATGCTTGCTTTAGTCCATAAATGGACTTCTGCAACTTGCAAACTAGATATTCCTGACCCTCTGACTCAAAACCTGGTGGCTGCATCATATAAATGTCTTCTTCCAAATTCCCGTTAAGGAATGCTGTCTTGACATCCATTTGCCAGATCTCCCAGTCATAATGGGCTGCAATGGATAGGAGGATCCGAATAGACTTTATCACAGCTACCGGCGAGAAGGTTTCGTCAAAGTCGATTCCTTCTCTCTGGGTATAACCCTTGGCAACTAATCTAGCTTTATAAGTCTCAATTGATCCATCAGATCCTCTCTTCCTTTTATACACCCACTTACACCCAATAGATTTAATATTGGATGATGGTGTAACAAGAGTCCAGACAGCGTTATGGGACATTGATGCAATTTCTGCCTCCATAGCCTTTTGCCAGTTAGAGCTGTCAGAAGCTCCCACTGCCTCATCGTAGCTCAGTGGGTCATCCTCCTGACCCTCTGGATCAACCAATAAGGTTTCTCCATAGTATCTGTCAGGAGCTCTGATGTTTCTCCCACTGCGACGAGGTGGTGGTGGTGTTACAGGATTAATAGCTTCTACAGTATCTGGTATATTCTTATCTGTAATGTCAGCTCCCACTATGCTTTCGGATGCGCTATCTGAACTAGTACCCAACAGTTCATCCAGAACTACCTTACTAGTAGGTTTGTGGTCCACAATATAATCCTGTTCTAGGAAATAGGCGTTCATAGAAACGATCACCTTCTTTTCCTCAGGATCATAAAATAGACCACCTTTGGTCTCCTTAGAATACCCTACAAATAAGCATACTCTGGTTTTAGATTCCATCTTTTCCCTCTTATCCCTTCGCACATGTGCAGGGCATCCCCATATTCTGAAATGCTGTAGCAATGGCTTTCGCTTTGACCACAGTTCTCTAGGGGTCTGAGGCACTGATTTAGACGGAACGTGATTCAGAATATAAACTGCTGTTTGTAGGGCATATCCCCAAAAGGTCATTGGTAAACTGGCGTAACTCATCATGCTACGAACCATGTCCAACAAGGTTCGATTCCTTCTCTCGGAAACTCCATTCTGTTGTGGGGTACCTGGAGCAGTTAACTGGGATTTTATCCCATGCTCCACCAAATACCCTAGGAACTCGTCAGATAGGTATTCACCTCCTCGATCTGATCGAAGGTTTTTTATATATTTATCTGTCTGCTTTTCTACTTCAGCCCTGAACTCTTTGAACATGTCAAAGGATTCCGACTTCCGATGCATCAGGTAAATGTAACCATATCTTGAGTAATCATCAATGAAAGTGATGAAGTACTCATGGCCTCCTATCGCCTTGACGTTCATGGGTCCACACACATCTGAATGGATTAACTCTAATACCTCAGTGGCTCTTACTCCTTTGCCTTTAAAGGACCTCTTGGTCATCTTGCCTTCCAGGCAGGATTCACAGGTGGGAAGGATCTCCGTAGGATCTGTTTCCAGAAGCCCGACCTTCACCATTCTATGGATCCTGTCTAAGGCAATATGCCCAAGTCGTAAGTGCCACAGGTGGGTTAAATTTTCCGAAGGATTCTTACGCTTAGATGAATTAACATTAAATGCTGAAGTTATTATGTTATCTTTTTCAAATTTAGGACTTACAACATAGAGATGATTCTGAACCATTCCTCTTATTATAAAAGTTCCATTCAGTTTAAACGACACACCAGAAGCATCAAAATAAACTGAATAACCTTCATTAACTAAAGAAGAAACAGAAATTAAGTTATGTCTCAAGGACGGTACATAAAAGACATCTCTAAGAGTCAAAGTCTTATTATTCGAAAAACTAAGATTAACGTCTCCAATAGCTTCAGCAGCAGCCACGGCCTCAGTTCCCATGCTCAAGGTCACCTCTCCATCAAGCAATCTTCTGCTTTCCCGAAACCCCTGAAGAGAGTTACAGGCATGGTTAGTGGATCCAGAATCCACAATCCAACTAGCAAAAGTACTATTACTTGAAAGAAATGATTCAACAACTAAGAGTTGTAGATTACCTTCACCAGCATTCTGAGGCTTCTTGCAGTCCTTCTTCCAATGACCCTTCTGGCCACACCGGAAGCACTTCGTGCTCGGTTTCTTTGATTCTCCAGACCCAGAGGCCCCAGCAGAGTCCTGCACAGGTAGTGACTTAGGTTTCTTTTTATGTTTCTTGCCCTGAGGTTTACCAGGCTTCTTGAAGGATCTGCGTTGCACGTGAAGTGCTTCGCCCTTCTGCTTGAAGCCATCCTCAGCTGCCTGGAGAGCTCCCAGAAGCTCTGCATTTGTCATAGCCAACTTGTTCAAATTAAAGTTGGTGACAAAGCCTTCAAAGGCTCCAGACAGTGACGAGAGGAAGATGTCTGTCATCACCTCGCCTTCTAGCACAATGTCCATGGTAGCTAGTTCATTCTGGAACCCAAACATTTTCATCATGTGTTCCCGAACCAGCGTCCCATTGGACATCTTAGTGCCGACGAGTTTCTTGATGGTAAGGTATCGCGTAACGCGATTGTGACCTTCAAACATCTCCTTCAAGTACAACATCATGTCAGAAGCGTCGGGCATCTCCTCGACTTGCTTCTGCAGAGTTGTTTGCAAGGATACTATAATATAGCATTTACATATCTTATTAGATTCCTTCCAGTCAGTGAATGCCTTTAACTGTGCCTCTGTGGCATTGGGTCCTGGCAAATCTGGCTCAGGGTCATTAAGGGCTGTCATATGTTTCCCAATCCTTAGGACCAGGTACAGGTTGCGCTTCCAGTCCTCATAGTTGGGACCGGTAAGTTTGTGGTCATTTAGGATAGCGGACAGGGGGTCTAACTTAGTCATCTGAAAATAAAGATTGAAAAATGAGTATGCATTAAAAAACTTATTTTATGGATTTTTAAAACAAGCTAATTATATCCATATGTCAACGCTACCCTCAAGCGAAGTCATTACCATAGATTAATTAACCATGTATGTAAGATCTCGGAATCGACTGTACCTGCCCTAGGGGGTATCATATAGCGTCAATCCGCTTACACGGGCCTTTTCCTTGACCCTATCCAAATCTGCCAACTAAGGGCTGTGATGGACCATGGTTATCTTTTGGCCAGTACCACGTGATCACCGTTGTCTTCACAACGAATACCTCACGTGTACTTAGGATGCTTACCCACGAGCCTAAGCAATTACGACACGGGAGTTCATGCGGCCCCCACTAGGGTGGGATGAAAAGCCCTTCTCTCCTGGCCCCGTAATCGCCATATCCTCAGGGAGGTCATTAAGTAATTTGGCATGGAAACACACAGCTCCCACCCTAGGGGGTGTGAAGTTATGCATCCCCACCCAAACACAAAACGACTGGCCGTGGAGGCCAGAGGATCTTATAAAAGTCCTCTCTTGCATCCCTTTTAATTCTGAGGGTTATTTTGCGAGTATGAATTTATGCAAATGCAAAGGTAGCGACCTCCTAAATACTAGACCCTGGTCACACCATGCTCCCACTAGCGTTCAAGCCCTTCGCCTAGCATTAATTACTCTCGGAATATCATAGTCACTGCCTCAAGTGGATTTCTCCATTCAAGGGTCACATTACATATTACAAGAATATCGATGCTTTGCAAAATTGGTTATCACGCTAATGCTCTGGAGCTAATCCTAGAGTCAGACTCACTGGAAAGGACTCCCACTAGTCATGGCGCCTTGATTATAGATTTGACAATTGATGTTCAATGGATCTCCATCTCATCTTTGATTTCGATGCTGGCCAAATAGGCACACCCGACTAGTCGGGTGCTCTCCTAATGGTGGCATAACCATATGTGATGGGATCCCACTAACATCAAAAGTCAACTAAATAATAGGCGTCATCTAGCGGGATCCTAACCTCAAACAGTCGCTTGGACCGGAGGGGAAAGGCATCACTCTGAAAACTGATAATCATATTATCTCATCGGGGTTCGATATGAAGCATAAAGAACTAATTAAAGAAAGCAACCATTAAAACTGAATTAAGTTCAGGGTCCGACCCCTGAACCTAATTTGCACAGCGCAGGCCTCTAGCTTTCTTCACAAGGTTTCTCGGTCCGGCTTCTTCATCGCGCTCGCGAACACTTTGCCGGATCGTCTTCATCCTCTAGGGTTCCGCTTTCACTCCCGATGGTGGATTTCTTTGGCACATCTTTCTTCTCGATCTGTAACCGAAAAAGTCTAGTACGCTTCGAGCAAGTGCTCGCTCGTACACAATTTCCTAGAAAGAAAAGAAAACACACCTAGGAAAAAGCCATGGGAAACCGAGGATGGTCAACCCCCATCACTCGCCCAATCTATGGCTTAATTACAAATCCACACATAGAAAGCAAATCCAGACATTTGCTAACTCGGGGTCCGACCCCCGGTAGCAAGCACAAAGCATAGATCTAGATTTTTATAGCGGCGCCCTGCAAGAATGATTAATAGAACAAGCACAATCTATACATATGCATGATCTAAGCGTAAGAACCCCGATGATCTCACGCATTCATCATGCGCACACATGTTAGTTTCATGAAAAAACGTGAAACGCACACCACTAATGCGGCTCTGATACCAATTGTTGGAAGTTAATCCGGGTCAGAGGCTCGCAACGGAAGCGATTTGGCGGTCGAAAGACCGTTCATGGTGCACGTTACACTATTTTACTTTTTCATAGAAACTAATCTACATATGTGTGCATGTGTATGCACGAGAATCGAAAACCCCTAACGGCAATCTAGCGTAATGATTAACTAGCATGGATGCAAATCATAATCTCACTAGATCTACATGTTAGATTACACATACCTTTCGTACGGATCTTTTAACCGCGGAGAATTGTCTTCTTTGTCGATGGAGACGGAAGATCGTTCGCGAAGATGCCGATGGTACGAATGGAGATGTTGCCTTTCTTGTTCACCCGATCTCACACGATGCACGGAACGTCACTCTCGGATTTCTGAGTGCCTCCGAAGAATGACCCTTCTCCTTCTTCAGAACTCCACGCGAGGAAGACAAAGTAGCAAGCGGAAAACGGAGAGAGATTAGGGAGAGAACTAGAGAGATGCGAGAGGAGGGGGTTCGGTTTTTCTGGCACATGGGGCCGGCGCCCATAGGTCCTTTTATAGGGCCGGCCAACCCCCTTGGATAAGGATCCAAGGAGATAATGACCCCCCCTCATTATCTCTCCATTATCTCCTTTTTATCTCTCGTTGTATTTATCCGTTTTCCCACTTTTTAGGGCTCGATCTTAACCGTTTTATCGCCCTATCCCTATCCATATGGCCGGCCCTATAGATGAGGGATTCTTATCCCTACATCATAGGGCCGGCCCTAGCATGGTGTCCCATCACTAGGGTCGGCCAACAGTGAGGTCCGGCAGAGTGAGGTTTTTACCAAAACGCCCCAACGCCTCATTTTGACCATTTCTAGCGTGCGATACCTAGCGGCCACTTCTTAAGTGATCTTTACTAGTTACCTACTATTAACTGAGGCCACCGGAGGGTGCCTCTAGCAAAGTCAACTAGTCAACTCGCAACATACCCCGGTGCATCGCACCTATACAGCGAAGTTCACTTATGGCTAGGGATTACTACATGCGACTCTGCACTAGTCTCGGGCTCAACCCTTAGTACTCGTATGTAGTTATGCATCTACCGTGCTCTAGTGCCAAGCACATACGGAGCGTATACTTCTTTCTTCCTTCTAATGCTTATGGTGTTCCGAGGAGACGGTTCAAGAACCGTACATAATGTTGATAAGGTGGAACCATCAGGGACCGGGGTTCATGGCTTCCAACTCAAGCTCGATCGACACACTACCCGAGTGTACCATCGATCCTCTGAGCTCGAGTTAACCTGCGTAGCCACCCAGAGTGCGACGCAGGCTGCACTCCAATTCACCCAGACTTACTATGTTCTCTATCATACCCCTGCTCTCCGCTTAGTAGTGGTAAACCCGATGTCCTTCCACTTGATGCCATGATTCACTTCGAGCGGTGAAGACTACCGTCAAACTCGAATGATCATATGACTTGGTTCCTTCCAGGTTAACCTATACATCGTACCTCTGATTACCCCGTCGAGTAATCGAACCCGGTCAACAGTCAAACTGATGACCACCAGGCCTGGGTTTGGTACAGTGTAAGTCATCCCAAGGAACGCACCTCCCATCAGGGGTGTGGATGGCCTGCAGGAGTGACACGCTAATGCAACGCCAGCCGGGTAACCCAGTACACCGTGGTTTTGGATCACTGCATATGGATCCTCACACATTGGTGCGCCAAAGCACCACGCAACTGGTTAGTCCATCAGTCGTGGTTCCTCAGGGTTTAGGACCGTTTTACCCTAAGCAGAAACACGGCTTAGTGTACCAGTGTCTGCTCACTGATCTGTACACCGTGTTAGTTCCGTTCAGCCACAGACACTGTGCCTGGTGATGACCATGGTGAAGACATCCCATGAACTGTCATCGCCAACAGCTTATCATGATGAGGCGACCAACCTGATCATAGCTGCGAACATATTTAGGTTATACGGGACCAATCCACTTAGTCTTCAACTCAGTGGACTACCATATAACCATGGCTCTCTGTTCTCTAAAGAACACGTAACTATGTTACGCACCTATATGCATCTCATATATATTAATAACTATCAATCTTTATTAGACCAAAACTTAAAGTTTTACAAGCTTAGAACACATCAATCCTAACAACCACGAGATACACACCAAGCTCGGCGCCCTCCTTGGGAGCTACTAGGATTGGTGGGCTTGCTAAATAGTTTTTGATTTTTTGAAAAGCGAGCTCGCATTTGTCGTCCCAGCAGATGCTCGCTCCTTTTCGAAGCAGCTCGAAAAGAGGTCGGCAATTATCTGAAGATTTGGAGATGAACCGATTTAACGCGGCAATTCGTCCACTCAAGCTCTGAACCTCCTGCCGTGTTTTAGGAGCGGGCATCTCGATGAGTGCTCAGATCTACCCAGGGTCGGCCTCGATCCCTCTATGGGTGACCAGGTACCCTAGAAATTTTTCGGAGGTCACCCCAAATGCACACTTAGCCGGGTTTAGTCTCATTTGGAATTTTCTCAAAACCTCAAAGACTTCGCGGAGGTCGGCAATATGCCCCTCTCGCTCTCGACTCTTTACCAAAAGGTCATCTACATAAACCTCGATATTTCTGCCGATTTGATCTTTAAACATATGAGTGACTAACCTTTGGTAGGTCGCTCCAGCATTCTTGAGTCCAAATGGCATAACCCGATAACAGAAAAGCTTTCGGTACCCTACTCCGGAATAGAAAGCGATCTTTTCCTGGTCATCAATATGGAGGGGTATCTGATTATATCCAGAATACCCATCCATGAATGACAAAGCCTGGAATCCGACAGCCGCATCAACCAGCGCGCCTATTCGTAGGAGAGGAAATCCGTCCTTTGGGCATGCCTTGTTGAGATCGAAGAAGTCAATACATACTCTGACCGTTCCGCTCTTCTTTGGCACCACCACGATGTTCGAGATCCATTCGGGGAAGTGCGCTTCGCGGATAAATCCAGCTCGCTGTAGCTTCTCTACTTCTGCCGCTACTGTGGCGGACTTTGCAGCTGGTATATGCCGAGCTTTTTGCTTGACTGGTGGGAAGTCCTGCAAGATGTGCAGACGATGGCAGGCGACCTCTGGGTCAATCCCTGGCATGTCTGCGAAGCTCCAAGCGAACACATCATTATATTCTCTGAGGAGACCGGTTATGGCTAGCACCTTGCCCTTGGTCAGTGAGGTCCCAAGATGAACGATTTTTAGTCTTCCTTCACCACCGATGTCAATTTCTTGTAGTGGCTCGGTAACGGGGAATCTTTCTCTATCAGAGCCCGCTAAGCGACCTTCCTCATCCTGCTTTAGATCCACATCGCTCCCGCCCGGGGATGGAGTAGGAATTTTAAGCGAGGAAGCTGCTCTTGGACTGCGAGGGAGCTCGCTCGTGGTGGGCGCTAATTGCTAGGAGGGCACCGGTATTTTGGCCTTAGCGACCTCTACATCCATGAGGTGAAGAACATCTTGCTCGCATCTGGTAACAGCAACTTGATCACCCCGGATAACCATGATCCCGCTTGCAGTGGGGAACTTGAGGGCCTGATGGTTAGGTGACGACACCGCATTCATCTGCCTCAACCAAGGTCGCCCCAGGATGGCATTGAAGGCGGACTATCCGTCTACCACTGCAAAGCGGGCTTGACGGACCTCTGGGCCCGCTGTTACGGTGAGGGTTATCTTCCCTACAACCTTAGCGATCTCGCCGGTGAAACCACTGAGGGAGCTCGTCGAGGGAGACAAATCAACTTGTCTCAACCCCATTCGCTGAAAGGCCGACAAGAAAAGGATGTCCACGGCGCTCCCCAAATCAACCAAAACTCGTCTTACCTCGATGTTAGCCATCATAAGGTGTATAACAAGGGGATCATTGTGGGGTGT
This sequence comes from Chamaelirium japonicum, assembly GCA_947650365.1. Classification (NCBI taxonomy): domain Eukaryota; kingdom Viridiplantae; phylum Streptophyta; class Magnoliopsida; order Liliales; family Melanthiaceae; genus Chamaelirium; species Chamaelirium japonicum. Next base: position 113,189,627 of record OX393550.1, read on the forward strand.
AACGACCCCAGCCATGTCGTTCTCTGAGAACCAGAGAAAATCGCCGGCTTCTATCCTTGGTGTTTGGAGTAAAACGGGGGTTAGGGAGACGGAATGTACCTTTTGAGCTCGCTCCATCTCTCTAACCTGCCGGCGGACTTCATTGCCGAATCTTGGGCCGCTCAGGCGCCCGCTGATGGTGTGGCAGACCGTCGGTCCACCCGGGGGAGGTGGAGGCAAAGTGGGCTCAGCAGGTCCAGGGCGATCTCCCTCGCGAGGGGTCCGTGCCGGGATCACTTCGACTCGCTTTGGGGGCGAGATAAATTGATCCAGATGCCCAAGGGCGACCAGGTCCTCTAGGTGGTTCTTCAGAGCCCGGCATCTGTTGGTGTGATATCCAGGGCCCCGGTGGAATGCACACCTTCGGGTATTGTCGGTAGAGCTGGGCTCTCCGACTTGCAGGGGTGGAGGGTACTGTATGAAAGGCTCATTCTGGACCTGGTGCAAAACTTGTCCCGGGGAGTGGGTTAACACTGTGAAAGCCCGCTCTCTAGGTCCTGGAGGTAGGCGCCAGTTCGTCGATCTTCCAGCGGCCACTGCTGGGACTTCCGCGATCTGCACGGCAGGAGCTGCGGGTGGTCCGGGCAATGGTACCACCGGGGGTATCTCCCGTCGCTCAACAACTTTAACAATGAGAGGTCGTAAAGCCGGAGGAGGTCGCTGCTCAATCGCCTTCTCTTTTCGGTCGAGCACCGCATCTTCGAGCTTGATGTGCTGCTGGACGAGGGCTGGCGAAGAGCTCGACCATCGTGCGAGGGTCTTTTATCACCAACGTATCATGAAGCTTACTCCCCTCGGGAAGGGCGCTCCTGAAGGCGCTCACTGCTGTGCGGTCCTGGCCGGCTGCATCCTCTAGAGCGAGGTAGGCGCTTCGAAACCGCATTGCAAAACACCGGAGTGCTTCGCGGACACCCATGGTGAGGGTAAACAGAGATTCAATTCTCTTTGGGGGCTGTCTGTTACAGCGGTATTGCTCCAGGAATAACCTAGAGAGAGACGGAAAATCTGGGACGGAGCTGGCTGGCAACTTATGGAACCAGTTCAAGGCTGAACCAGCCAAACTACTGCGAAATGCTCGGCACAACACATGATCTTGATCTCGGAAAAACAACAGCTTCCGGTAAGCCAGGAGATGGTCGACGGGATCTTGCGATCCGTCGAATAACGCGAACTTGGGCAGGGTCCAATGGTGAGGGAAACCTCCTTGGTGTACCTCTCTTGTGAAGGGCGAGCTCCCTCCGTGGGCGGCGAGATCCTCCAGCAGATCTACCGGTGCACTAGGTCGCTGCTAGTGCCCAGGGAAAGCTCCCATAGGCGGCTGCGCAGGTCCTATACGGTCATGCACGCTCCCTCGCGGCAGGCTCGGACCCACATCGCGGTGACATAAATGGGCTCCCTCCTGGTGGTCTTCACGCCGTCCACCTGTGGGCTGCTTTGACATACTGGTGGGTCGATGAGAGGCTGTTACCTCTCGAGCATCATGATGTAATGCCTCCGCGGGCTCCTTCTCTCGTTGTTGATGGCACGGGTCACCGTCCCTCTCCAGAGAGCTCGCCTCTGACTCGTCAGAATCAGCGCTCCTGCTACGTCGGCGAGGAAGGGTCGCCCGCGAGATCGCCTTGTTGCTAGACTGCTGGGTCACTAGCTTTTGCAGCCTCGCCAACGGGGTTTCCTGCACTCCGCGCATGACCGTTCTCTCAGCTGGGGGCTCTTGATTGGAAGCCCGTCGAGTTGGTACGGCCGTGGGCAGATGTGATGCAAAAACAGGGGGCTGCACAAGGGAGGCTACCCTCGCCGGCCCAGACCGCCGGCTTACCGTCAGAACCTTACGCAACCGTGTCAGTTCCTCCATCATCGCCCGCTAGGTGGCCAACACCTCCAAAAGGAGCTGGTCACTAAGCGGGACTGGGGGTTGGGAAATTTCAGCGGGGGGCCCGCTGCGCACAGATCCCACGTGGGTCCTCGTTCGCTTGCGTCCCCTCGTGGACGGAGCCATATTTGGGTTCTAAAGGGGAACAACTTTCAGCCTTGTGGTCGTGGGCGTTCTTGCAGGAACCAGTCGAAAGATCCCACAGACGGTGCCAAATGTTTAGGGATATTCTTCGCTGGTTCGTGCGGTCTTCCTGCAAGACAAAAAAAAACGTAAGAACGGCTGGCTTCCTTAGGAGCGCAGGCCCTCCGACGCTTAAGTCAGTCTTAGGTGATCAAGGGAGAGCTGTATTAGTTGGAAGTGGTAGGGATGAGGATTTCCAGCCTGTACTTTGGAGCCTGTGGGTGAACCTTTATAGACTTCTGTAGCCTACCAGGCTTTAACACGTGGCGGCACCTTCCTGCACCTTCTAGGCCCCATGTGCCGGCCCACCTAGGTCTCTGACAGCCTTTGTCACATGGGCTTCTGACAGCCTTTGTCGCCTAGCTCGCCAGGCGGTGGAGAGGAGGAAAGTACCTATCTTGTCTCGGCCAGATGGCGTCTCTGGAAAGTTCAAATCTGGAAGGTTCCATACCGACTTTGGCGAGCTTTCGTGGACTACAATCGTCCACGTAGCTTCAGAGGGGTGTCGACACCTGGCAGTCTGTATGCTGCTTTGCTTGGGGCGACCTTAGGGGGGAAACAAGGGCGAGCTCATCCCTCATTGCTCTACCTTCCCCTCTATATTTATCAAGAGTCAGGCTTTACAAGGGCGACCTCTTCGACAAACGGGGAGGCCTTTGGCGAGCTTCTGTGTGAGCCATTGATCCGCCACCTTCTTCTTATTGCCAGGAGTCGGGCTCTTAGGAGGGCGACCTCCTCGACAACGGGAGTGACCTGGCGAGCTCCTGAGCGTACTACCGGTGTTCGTTGATACCATTCTAAGTTTTCTCTTTGGCAAGAGTTCTTTTGAGCGTCGGGTGGGCTGCGAGCTCTCGTACGACCTTTGGATGTTTCGTTGCTCTACCTTCTTCTTACTACTGTCAAGAGTCGGGCTCTACGGGAGGGGGGCGACCCCTTCGACAATGGGTATGGCCTGGTGGATCTTCTTGGCGGATACCCATCTAAGTTATCTATTAACAAAAAGGGCGACCTTGGTTGGGAAAGATAGGCGAGCTCCTGTGCGAGCTGGGGCGAGCTCCTGTGCGAGCTGTGGGCAAGCGTTGCTCCGCCTACTCCATCCTATTGTCTAGAGTCAGGCTCTGCAGAGACGCGACCCACTCCGACAACGGGCGTGGTGTGGCGAGCTTAGGAGCGAGCTAGGGGTGAGCTCATAAACGGAGCTGCAGCGATCTGAAGTTTGTTAAGTGGCATTGAGGGGTGTTCTGCACGTGGTTTGGATTCTTCTGGCTCCTGGGCGAATTGGAGGCGAGCTCTTGTTTGAGCTTGGGGCGAGCTCATGTGCGAGCTGGGGCGAGCTCCTGCGCGAGCTGGTGGGTATAGCCGACTCCGAATCATGCACTTTCTTCTCCAATCTGTGGCGAGGTGCCGGTGTTTTTATAGGCATGACGATCTAATTCCCGCTGCCACTACAGGCGTCGGGTGGGCTTCCTGGGAATGTTCTTTAAACTCCAAGACTTGCTCAGACCACCTAGCTACTTTTCCATAATTCAGGTGCAGCTACAATGTGGGGAATTGAACTGAGGGAGGGCTGCTATATTTGAGCGCTCTAGGGTGAGCTCCAACTCCGTGAAATGTGCCTGGTATCAATGTCTGTTTTGACAGAGATGATATTTTTTAGCCACCCCCATCAGCCACAATCATTAATCCTCACGACATTATGGGTATAAAAGTGTCACATGACATCTAATTAGATCAAGTCAGGACGAGGTAGGATAAATTCGAACACATTCCAAATCCGATCGATTATTTTTAAAAATCTATCCAAACCCGTTAAAGTGATCCCAAACCCATCCCAATAGGATAAGATTTGGATTATACAACCTGAAAAAGCTAAATAATTGTCATCCTCGCTTATAAGTGATATAAGCTCTCTTCAAGGTCTGAAATCTCCATTTCGATAAAAATTTTGACCTTCTGGATATGAAAATATTTCGTGGAAATATGTCGACAGTGTGAAAATATTGAAATTTTGTAGAAATAGTGAAAATATTAATTTTTTGATGGAATTTTTTAGTGAAACTCTGGATATTCATAAACCAAGTATAGATACACACTTTGGAACACTCAAATAATATTTGTACCCTATCTAGGAGTGTAGGTTTCACATAGCATGTATTCAATGCATTAAGTCTGTGAGTCTTGTGCAATCTTATTTGATGTAGTTTTGATGTATATTTTTTAAATAATTTTTAATCTTTTTTTTTTGATAAAAATATTTTTAAAATAAAGATTAGTTGATTGTTAAAATAATGTTTCAAACGATTTTGCAAGCGGACTTAAAAATAAGAAAGTTATGCAAGTTTGAAATTGTGCAAAAATTATGCTGAAATGTGAAACTGTTTTTTTACTAAGTCTGGAAAAAAGAGTTTTTATATAAGAAAGTTTTTATACTTTCAAAATTTTCTAAGACGGACCATGGTTTTCTAGATGCACTTGTACTTCTACATCTTGTGGAATTTTTTGAGCTAAAAAAGAGTTGACTTAATTATTTTTCTCACTATGTGGATTTTATAAAAAATCGAACTTCTACATCTTGTGGAATTTTTTGAGCTAAAAAGGAGTTGACTTAATCACTTTTCTCACTATGTGGATTTTATAAAAAACCGTTTTCTCCTACTAAACTGAAAGTATGCTTTTTAATTCCTTTGTTTTTTTATTTTTTTGATATTTTTATTGAAATCAAATGGGGGGTATTTGCTTGTTTTCATATAATAACTTAAGTAAATATTTTACTTAAGTTATTATATGAAAATAATTTGCTGAGAACCTGGCCACAAAGTCCCTTTTATAACTTGTCAGTCCCACAATTTCGGATATATTTACGAAATTTTTTAAAATTTTCGTGAAATGTCTATAAAATTCCTTTATGTTGGTACTGATATTACGATATTTCGTGGAGATGAAAATATCTCATAAAAATATCGTGAAACCACTTGATATTTTAACATTTTCAGTTCTGCTCGAGACTGTCGGCGAAATTATATATTGGTTTTTTTTTTTCTTGATATATTTTGTGAAATATATCGAGAACGATTTTGTTCAACACCACCCTTCTCATTGGCCTATTTCAACGGCTTTTGATCATTTCACTTCACCGCAATGAATAAGGTGAAATAACATACATGACCTTGAAATGGGCCTATGCATGAGGAGGAAGGTGCGGTACTCATCCACCCCATTGACTATCAATAAATCCACAAATTTAACGGTTAGGATGGCCACTTTTCTCGTGCCTCGTTCGCTGCACTCAGGAGCAGACGCCTCTGGACTCGTGGAGACATTTCGGCCCTCACCGCACCACCTCTCTCTCCTATAAAGCTCCAACCATCATCTACAAAACCCTAAAGAAGGCAGCAAAGAATAGAGATGATGAGGTAATTTCCCCGCTCGAATTCTCTCGTTATTGATGGCAAAACCCAAGGTTCGAATCCTTCTTCGTTCAAACCCTAGTTCCTTTCAAGGATCATGATTTCTTTATGGAAATGTGCCACAAACCCTAGTTTCTTCTTATGGGCCCTTTTGTATGCTGTGTTCTCCATTAGAGGAGCTCTAGGTTTTGGGAGCTTTACACCTGGGTCAATTGAACCGGGACCTAGGCATCGATCCATGGGAAGTTTTACATCAAACCCATGTTTCAAGTATGAAAATTTGTTTGATTTGAGTCTAAACTGTAGGGAATTGTGGTGGGTTGGTGTAGATTGTGCTGATATCGGCTTCTTCGGTGATTTGTTTGAGACCTATTTCGTTATTAAGAGATCAAAGGATTTGTGAGGACCAAGATCACTTTTTGGAAGGGGTTGAATGCTGGAAGATGACCCGGTTAGAATCGTGTGGCAGCTGGTGGCCAGTCTTGGATCCTTCCGCGACCTGGTTACCCATAGACCCCCTTATGAAAGGGTGACGTTAGGGCTGGTAGTTATTGCAGTGTGAAATTAGAGGGATTCACCGTTTTTAGGGAGTTCTTTTGGATGCTGCTTCCTGTGTTTAATGTCGTCGGATTTGATTGTTCAGCTTCCTAGTCCTTTCTTGTATGTTCTTGAATTTCTTGATTTAGGCATTTTTTTGTGGGGGACTTAGTTAGCCGTCCCTGACAAAAAGATGTTTTTAAGACAAGTCCTTTGAAATGCTGTGGATGGAATTGCCCTCCACAACATTTTAAATTTTCTTTTAAAATACTACCGAACCAGTGAACCACCGCCTCCACCGAACCACTTCACCGTCGCTGGAGGTGCTTGCCGCTGCCGAATCTAAACCACCGAAACGAATCTAAATTACCGAACCAAACAACCTCGCCTCCGCCGAACCGAACCGAACCTAACCCTAACCCTAAACCCAATATCTATGGGCCATAGGATGAACCCTAGACCTAGGATTTCTTAACATAAAACCGAATGATCGAGGTCGCCGGGGGTTGAGCTCGTCGGGTCGATGTCGGGGTCGAGCTCGCCGCACTGCTGCTGCCTCGCCGTCATTGCTCGCGTCGGTGCTCTCGTTGCGGCCGTCACCACTCGGGAGAGAGATGGGGGAAGATAAGCTGGGGTTGATTTCGGGTATTTCATGAAACGATAGGGACCTTAGGCTAAATGAAACCTGTAGGGGTCCTTTTCATGGGATGAATCTCTTGTCAGGGACGTTAGGCACATTAGCCCTTTTTTTTGGCATTTTAGGGGCTGTTTGGCATGAGGAACATATGTTCAGCTTAATCCTCATCTAGAAGAGGGTATGTTCGTCAATTACTATTTCTAATGTAATTCGATGGTTCAACGCAGTGTTTAAAAACCCGGAACTCAAACTCGACTCGAAAGTTCTTCGAGTCGAGTAACTCGAAGACTCGACTTGAAAGTCGAAACTCGACTTGGGCGACTCGGTAATTTTATATATATATATATATATATATATATATATATATATATATATATATATATATATATATATATATATATATATATGTGTGTGTGTGTGTGTGTGTTTTTTTTTTTTTTTCAAAACTCAAAATAGTAAATAGCCCGAGTAGTTCCCGAGTCGGACCGAGTCACAGCTCGAGTCACAGCCAGCCCGAGTTTCGGTCCGAGTCGGCTCAATTTTCGGTCGAGTCTGTCGTGTCGACTCGGGCCGAGTTTTAGTATTATGGTTTAGCGTTCCGGTTAGCATATAAACACATTGAGTGATATATTATCAATCCCAAGTCCTTCATTCCACCGGAACAAATACTATCTATTAGTTTTGAAATATGGAACTGAGAATAGAAATGGACGGTTTCGGAATGATGCCAAACACCCCCTTATATTGCCTAATTCATCATTAAATGCATCCAGTTGGTACCTTGTGTTGTGAATGCAAGTCATCAGCTCATGCACTTGTATAGGCTTTTAAAACATAAGTTGTCGATGGAAATAATGGGGAGAAGTGTCCATTCATGAGGATCTTGAGTGTGTTAAGGTGCAGTGAGGCGCGCGCCTCAAGGCGATTCAGGTATAAGCGACTCAGGCGGCTCTTGGTGAGGCGAGCATAGCAAGGCGTGGGCCTAGGCGCGCCTTCAGCGCATTTGGCTCAGGTGCAGGGCGGTGACAGGCGCACGCCTTGCTGCGACTCGGGTTTTTGATTGAGTTGATTTGGTTTTTTTCGATTTTTTGGGTTTTTTTTTCGGATTTTTCGGCTTGAATAAAACCAAGGGGGTGTTCCAGATCGTGGGTCTCTCTTGGGGGTTCCAGCGCTCGTTTGAGGCGAGTCCCTCGTCTCTCTCTCTCTCTCTCTTTGCGAGGTTCACTTGCAGCGCCCCTCCCCTGCGCTCTTTCTGCGCGGTGAAGGAGTCCGCGGCCCCACCTGGCCCTCTCTCTCTCTGTATATGTATATATATATGTATATATATATATATATATATATATATGTATATATAGGAATGTTACAGTGAGCTGTGAGCTGCCGGTGTAGAAAGTGAAATGCGGGTATTTTGACCCCCGTAGGAGTTTTGAAATTTGATGAAATTTGGTGAGGGTGTTGTCTAGGGTAAGATGATCATCCTCACCAATTTTCATCAAATTCCAAAACTTCTAGGGTGGTCAAATGGTCGAAGCAAAATCTGTTGTCTGCAATCACCGTTAAAATCTGCAGATTTTGCTTCGACCATTTGACCCCCCTAGAAGTTTTGGAATTTGATGAAAATTGGTGAGAATGATCATCTTACCCTAGACAACACCCTCACCAAATTTCATTAAATTTCAAAACTTATAGGGGGGTCAAAATACCCACAGCTCATTTTCTCTTACCGCAGCTCACAGCTCAACAAAACAGCCCTCTCTCTCTCTCTCTCTATATATATATATATATATATATATATATATATATATATATATATATAGAGAGAGAGAGAGAGAGAGAGAGAGAGAGGAATGATAAAATGCGGCGTGCGGTGTGTGCGGTGTCACACCGCAACCGTCTGATGCACCTGCTGTGTGCGTGCGATGCACACAGCGATGCATCAAATGGCTGCGGTGCGACACCGCACGCCGCATCCTAACACGCCCCTATATATATATATATATATATATATATATATATATCTATGGGGAGGGATACTCTTACTCATGGCCTCTTACTCATATAGTTACCTATGATCCGGGCCGTTCATTAGATCCCGACATACGATTCAGATTGGATGTGGAGTTAAAACAATGGTGTCCGCATTAAATGCGGGCTTTTAATACGGGCATTTAATGCGGACACCATCGCTTTTTATATATATATATATATATATATATATATATATATATATATATATATATATATATATATATATATATATATATATAGGGGAGGGATACTCTTACTCATGGCCTCTTACTCATATAGTTACCTATGATCCGGGCCGTCCATTAGATCCCGACGTACGGTTTGGATTAGATGGGGAGTTAAAGCGATGGTGTCCGCATTAAATGCCTGTATTAAAAACTCGTATTAAAAGCCCGCATTTACTATATATATATATATATATATATATATATATATATATATATATATATATATATATATATATATATATATATATATATATAGAGAGAGAGAGAGAGAGAGAGAGAGAGAGAGAGAGAGGAATGTTACAGTGAGCTGTGAGCTGCGGTTTTAGAAAGTGAGCTGCGGGTATTTTTCACCCTCCTAGAAGTTTTGGAATTTGATGAAATTTGGTGAGGGTGTTGTCTAGGGTTAGATGATCATCCTCACCAATTTTCATCAAATTCCAAAACTTCTAGGGGTTTCAAATGGTCGAAGCAAAATCTGTCGTCCGCAGTCACTGTTAAAATCTGCAGATTTTGCTTCGACCATTTGACCCCCCTAGAAGTTTTGGAATTTGATAAAAATTGGTGAGGATGATTATCTTACCCTAGACAACACCCTCACCAAATTTCTTCAAATTCCAAAACTTCTAGGGGGGGGGGTCAAAATACCCGCAGCTCATTTTCTCCTACCGCAGCTCACAGCTCAACGTAACAACCCTCTCTCTCTCTCGCTATATATATATATATATATATATATATATATATATATATATATATATATATATATATATATATATATATATATATATATATAAATATTGGAGAATGATAAAATGCGGTGTCGCACCGCAGCTGTCTGATGCACCTGCTGCTTGCGTGCTATGCACGCAGCCGTGCATCAGACTGCTGCGGTGTGACATCGCACGCCGCATCCTAACAACCCTCTCTCTCTCTGTCTCTCTCTCTCTCTCTCTCTATATATATATATAAATATAATTTCGCCTTACACACTAAGACATCCGCCTTATTTGCGCCTTAGGCTTCAGCGGCCCCTTGCGCCTCAGGCGTGCCTTGTCGTCTTGACAACACTAATCTTAGGGAGTACCCTATGACATGTCATAGGGAGTACCCTATGACATGTGGTGAGTTAGTAACTCTAGAATATTTAGAATGTTCTGAATTTTTATGAGGATGATCACCCTATATTAGATAGGACCCCCGCAAAAAATCGGCTCATTCTAAAACTTCTAGAGGCATCAAATATGATTTTCAATTTAACGATTAAAATGGATGGCCGATAAAGCTTCTAGCATTTGATGCCCCAACAAGTTTTAGAATGCTTTGATTTTTTATGGACATTCTATCTAAGGTAAGGTGATCATCCTCAAAAAAATTCAGCACATTCTAAACATTCTAGCATTACTAATTCACCATATGTCATAGGGTACTCCCTATGACATGTCATAGGAACCCAGCCCTCATATATATATATATATATATATATATAATTTCGCCTTACACACTAAGACATCCGCCTTATTTGCGCCTTAGGCTCCAGCGGCCCCTTGCGCCTCAGGCGTGCCTTGTCGTCTTGACAACACTAATCTTGAGTACTGGACCTGAATAATCAAACTACTTAACAAAGATAGGATTGTGGTTTTCATGCCCTAAAATTTTTAGAGCATTGCCTGACATTGTTTTGTGACTAGATTTTTACCTTATTGTTTTTTACCATAAAACCCCTGTTTAAGGATGAAAATTTGTTTGATTTAAATCCTAGGAAGCACAGACACTTCTCCAGGCCTCTCGTACCCATGTCGGACACTTGTCGGACACCGACACTCGCGGGACACTCGTCGGACACGCACCGGACACGCATGTGCCGTGTCCCACGTGCTTCCGGGAGCCGGACAAGGTCGGACACTTGTCAAACACTCGCCGGACACTCGTCGGACACTCGCTGGACACGCATCGAACACGGCGGGTTGACGGGTTGTTCGATATAGAGTCAGGTCACAAGCTGTCTTAGAGGATTAGATATGTTGAAGTCAAAACTGAATCGTAGCCGTTCTTTTGCATATTATTTGGGCCTGAGTATAAGTCACTTGTCAGGCTGGTTGTAACGGACGGTTACAATTCAGTTTTGGCTTTAACCTATCTGATCATTTGAGTTTTCAGATAGGTTGAATCCAAAACTGAAACACAGCCTTTCTTTTCCATGCCATTTAGGGCTGTATGTAATTCACCAATCGGGCTGGGTGTAACTAATAGTTGCGATTCAGTATGCATTAAATTTTCATTTTAGTTGTTTTCTATAAGATTTTTTCGGTTATTGAAATATATATGAATTATGAGCACACATAAAATATAAATAAAAAATATTAATTTATTTTGCCGTGTCCCCGCTATATCCGTGTCCTCTTTTTTTAGGATTTGCTGTGTCGGCGTACCCGTGTCGTGTCGTAACCGTGTCCCCGTACCAGTGTCAGTGCTTCTTAGTTTAAATCTTTGCAGAAGGCATACTTTGTTGGTAGATAGTAAATGGAGGGAATTATTGTGGGTTGGTGTAGATTTTGCAATCGACTGATACAATGATTTGTTTGAAATCCATTTTGTTATTAAAAGCTGATGGGATTTGTGAGGACCAAGATCAGTGTCCGTCATTTTGGTTGATCTGTTTGATCTTTGCAACACTTAGTACTAATTTGGAAGGGGCCGAATTCTTAAAGATAGCCGCCTAGAATCGTGCAGGAGTTGGTGGCTTGTCTTGGATCTCTCTGCAGCCTGCATACTCATAAGCCCATGGCGGAAAGTCTAACCTTAGGACATATATTCTTGCACCGTGACATTAGAGGAAACTGTTCTTTGATATGCTTCCTGAGCCTTTCTCGTCTGTTTTTGAATTTCTTTCTTGTGGCATCTTGTTGCATTTTATATTACCCGTTCACCATTATAAGCATCCAGTTGGTATCATGTGAATGCAAGTCATCCACTTGTCGAGGCTTTTAAAACATTTGTAGATGAAAACAATGGAGGGAAGTGTCCATTGATCAGGATCATGAGGACCCTGAATAATCCGAAATACTTTAGAATGATAGGATTGTGGTATGCATGCTCTAATAATTTCATAGTGCCAGACATTATTTGTGAATGAATGTTTGCCTTCTTGTTTTGTACTAAGAACGCAAAGGTCTCGTTGGTCGGTGAGAAAGTTAATTCTATTACAACCCATAACCAGAACCATAACCATCAAGCCATGTCCCATCTACTCGGGTTGGTTTTATGAATCGTTTTTTGCCATTCATTTCTATTTAGGTTTTTATCTGTTGTCAATAAAAGTTTTTCCACGTCTTTTCTAACAACTTTCATCAATGTTATTCTAGGCCTTTCCCTCCTCCTTGGATCTTCCACACTAATAATGGGACCCTCTCCTTATTGCCCCCCCTCTACTCTACATTGTACATGGCCAAACCATCTTATTATATTCTCCATTATATTGTCCTCAATTGGTGCCACTCCCAACACTTTCTCTAATACACTCATTCCTCACTCTCTCTCTTAGTTTTTCCGCACATCCAACTCCACCACAGCATCCCCATCTTTGCCATGCCCATTAATTCTACTACAACGTGTACATTATAGATGATCACTGATACCTGATCCTCTGTTTGGCAGCCGACATCCACTCACGAAATGGGCTCAAAGGTCCGACAAAGTTTTCATCAGCATTGAGCTACCAGATGCTCAGGATGTGAAGCTCACATTGCAACCAGATGGCCATTTTTACTTCTCTGCAAATAGTGGACCTGATAAGATACCATATGAAGTAGATTTTCAACTGTATGACAATGTTGATGTTGATGTAAGTGTTTGTTTAGGTTTGGTTTCCCCTCATTTTTTGTAGATCGATGGATATTAGCAACTCATGAGAACATTGCAGGAGAGCAAAGCTGCTGTTGGCTTGAGGAACATATGCTACCTCGTTAAGAAAGCGGAGAAGAAATGGTGGAGCCGGCTGTTAAAGCAGGAAGGGAAGCCTCCTGTATTCTTAAAGGTTGACTGGGACAAATGGGTTGATGAAGATGATGAGAAGGAAGGTAAGTGTGGGTATCATTTTTTAAGAGTTTATGCATTTTCAGTGTTCGTTTTTTATTTTCTGAAGAACAATCTCCTTTATCTAACTATTGATCATTAAACTTGTTACTATCCAGTTGAAAATATGGACTTTGGTGACATGGATTTCTCGGTACGTACATTTGTGTGCTATGAGCTTTTGCTTGAATTTGTTCCCTTCAGTTCCTCATCCTCTCCTTTTTGCAGAAGTTGAGCATGGGTGGTGGAGATGAAGACTATGACGACGATGAGGCCGATGAGGATGGAGGTGTGTCTTGCTACTTTATCTGATTGTTTTAGCCGAGTCATCTTTTCCATGACTTCCCGTCGAAGGACTGTGTTTTACATTTCTTCAAATTATTTGATTAAGGGTGACTTGAACCGTTATATAACTGAATGGCTCGAGGATCGGTCCGAAACGGTTCGTGTTTCCAGTCAATCCAAGTCGAAACAGGCCTTGAACCTGCCGGTTCAGATCCGATTCGAGTCAGACTCAGGTCTGATTGGACCTCAATCGTTCGAATCAGGCATGATCTAGGACTGACTTTCTGATTTTCTAACTTGTAAATTTATAATTCATTAATACTTAATATCTTTGACTGAAATTTAGAACGCAAACCACCCGGAACGGTTTAATTTTTGCCTAAACCCAGAACCTCAAACCTTGGAAAATAGGCATCTTCATTTTACTTGCATTATAAGGCACAACTGCTGATTAAAACTCTACTGGTTCTCAGATGTTGGTAGATTCTATTTTTTGCGTACACTTAACTCTATTGGTTTTATGTTCGGGAAATTGGTCTATAACTGGTGAGATTCACCATGCATGCCTTCAAGAAGAAAGGCTTCATATAGGTCAATTGATAACCTCGGTTCTAGTAGTTTTTAAATTGTTTCCTGTGAAACAGGGGATTGCTGGTGACCATAGTTACCTAAGTTGGAAGTCGGGGAAAAAATCGGCTCGCGGAGAAATGTCAGGAAATAGTCGGGAAACAAATGGTAGAATTTTAAAATACATTCATATATAGACGTTCCAACATGTCTTTTGAACAGTACACGACGAGATTAAAGTGTGATTAATATTAGATTAAAAAGCGTAAATCGGTATTCAAACATGAAAATTGTGATTTTTTCACAAAATCATGACTTTTTCAAAAAATTGGAAGAGGCGTGTAGCTAACGTTTACTAAATAAGTCACGTTTTAATAGCGACTTATTCAAAAAATCAGAGTTTTTGGTAACAGAGCAGGTGACATGCATGTCGTCAGTTGCCTTGCTGTTGGTGGTGATGGACTTCAAAGCATTATACGTTTCTTTTTCTAAAAATAACTGATTTGTTTTGCTTCCTGCAGAGGATGATGAGGTTGAAGAATCAAAGACAGAGGAAGCTCCACCTGCTATTGATGAGTTGGAAGCAAAAGCATGATGCCTTTTGACTTGGGAAAATTCTTGCTCTACCATTACATGTAATGTGTGCTGACATGGTGGTTGCTAGTTTAGGATTCTGCAAGTAGTAATGTCTGTGTAGGAGATGATGTCCTCTTTGCAGAAACATCACTCACTGTGTTCCTTCTGATGTTAACTCAACAGTGATTCTGCCTTTTATCAAAGGTACAAAAAATTGAAATGTCTTGTGAAATTTTGCAAAATATTTTGTTTTTTTTAATACCGAAATTTTGCAAAATATTGTGCTTTTTTGTGAAATAAATCATTTTTCCAGGGGTGTCAAAATCTATTTTTCAAACCTTTTATCTTTTACAAACTTTACCCGCATCTGAAAAGTGCCCAGAAATGTTGCTTCATTTCTGACATCCGGTCGATAATTTGCGTCACAGGGATAAAACAACCAATTAATCTACATCAAATTTTATCTTCTACTCTGTTCTTTTATGTTCTTTCAGTTTAGTAGAATGTTTGAGGGTTGTCCCGAAACCCTTTGGGTAATGGACCCACTTTGGGCTCGGACTAATCCCTCCGAGATTGAGCTGCTTGGAAGTGTTTTCCTACGCACTGCTGCATAACTCTCTGGGGAGGTGTCGAACCCACAACCTCACCAAAAACCAAAGAAAAGCATGATTTCAAGCCTCCAATGTTGAAACTTATCATGGGTAAAGATAATTTATATTATTATTATTGTTATTACTACTACAAACCCAAATTCCAGCAGTAAATTGGATCCTGGACCAACAAACATACTTTTGAATCTGCCCTGTCAGGCTCACACTCGATTTATCGATGTTTCCACAAATCATGCTGGACAAAAATTTTACGATATGATGACCATAAGTATCTTTCCAGCTATTCAGTTCTCGACCATCCTCGGTTGTATGCCCTCTGGTGGTGGCCTCAGGGTGCAGACCATCTCTCTCGTCTTCCCAAAGTACACCTACAAAATAACAGGGTCAAACAAGGAGCAAGCGCAAGATGCTGCAAAATATACGGCGTCTCTCTGTATGCTAATGGGAAACTAGTACATGAAATGGAAGGATTGGGATGAGAAATTACCTGTTCAAGAGAGTTCCTGAGCTTACCCTCCATTTCTTCAAGCATCTTCCCCATGTTAGAAAGGTGACCATCTGCCAGCGAAAGCTCGACACTCATCTGCAACGACAATTGCATTCAGTGTCCATTTATGGAAATGTTGAGCTATAAGATCATTGGCCAACATTGTTTCACCAAGCAGGGAGTTGGAAAGATGGAATTCTAGGTTACAGATATAACTGAGTGATCCTTTCGATAACTAACAATAATTACCTTGATAAGTGTTTCGATGACATCAAGTTGTGCATCTTAAGTCTTAACCATAACGATAGCCATCAAGCCGTGTCCGATCTTTTGGTCTTGGCCATGAAGCATTGGTTCGACCCTGCCTGCGCTCACAGGATGAAGTAATGCCTTCATGATGCTTTCTGTGTGCGGACCTCTTTCACGCGGGTTCGTCCTTTCGCCAACCAATGCTTCATGGCCCAGACCGAATAGATCGGACAGGGCTTGATGACGATGGTTATGGTTAAGACGCACAGCTTAATGGCAGCATCTAGGTTCAGCAAAATTGTACCTGACCAGGCCCACAGGTAGAAGTACTAGAGATCATGAAACAATCTCACTTAACCAAGCTTAACATATTTTTGGGCCGTAACCAGGTCAAGTCCATTGAGAGGATAGCCAAGCTAGCACTGGGCACCAAAGGTCCAAGATCTCGTAAATAAAAACACTATGTACATGGTGTGAGGATATTAATCAATAACTGCGATTTCTTATCCCAAAAGAAAAAAATAAATAAAAAGGCAATTAAGCGGAAGTTCATAAGCTCCGAATCTAGAATACGAGATTTCAGTTAATAGGAAGTACTTCTCTTCGGATTGATCCTGACAAATTGAAGGTGCCAGATGACTTTTCTTCAGTGGTCAACGATAGCATGATGGTACTGGTTAAACGGTAATGAGCTGTTCCTTCTTCCTCTGGCCCGACCTTTTTGTGCAAATGAAGACTTGGTAATTACAACAAGGACCCATGATGGGTAATGTACCAAGCAATAGAAAAGAAAGCAGTCGTTGTAATAGTGCATCTCCTCACCTCAATAACATGGATAGCATCCCACGCACCCTCTTGGAGATGCCCTCTTCGCCCATGCCCCGTCCTTGATCCATCTGCATTCACAATGACAGTTGCATGTTGGTGCATTCAACGCTGAAAATTGTTGGTACAAAGACGGGCTGTTTTTGTGTAGAAACAAACCTTTCTTTATCAAAAAACATGCCACGAGACCTTGGCTGTCATCCTCCCACATGTACACTGATGAGACACCCCCTTCGTAATATCTAGCGGTGCAGTTTCACATAAGAAATGCCATTAATCACTCAAAACAAGGTGAAGTTTCATCAAACAAGCATATGCCATGTACAGAAAAGAGAGAGAGAGAGAGAGAGAGAGAGAGAGAGAGAGAGAGAGAGAGAGAGAGAGAGAGAGAGAGAGAGAATCAAAAGACGAGGAAAGTAAAGGACCTCACTGGTCACGATAAACGGTAAAGACGTCGTTTGCTTCAATCTCAAGTTTCCTCAGCTTAGCAGATGGGAGAGGCCCGTCTTCTAAAGGGGGATGATATTTGTTTGACCAAGGTGACCTAAAGTTAAGAAGTTGAAATCAATAAAATGGAAATACGTAACCCATTGTGTAAAGAATGGCTTCTAATATAACAGATCAGCAAATGAATTCCAAAGCAGACGGGAGAGTCTCGTCTGATTAAACTTCACACTGCTGAAAGAGTCCCCAAAATCAATAAACAAAAAGTATGGAAAGCGACAAACATATGCCAAGATTTGTGTGCTTCCCCTCAGACAAGGCCTGATGGTCCGAGGAATGGGCAATGGGGCCAACTCTCAAAACCCTAGAAGAAGGGCACAAATGACTCCATGCCAAACCTTTCTCAAAGAAAGGGTATACCGGTTCAATAGGGTTTTGCATATAATACATCTGTCAATGCGAGCAACGGCAACGGCGCCAAAAACTTATTCCCGGTATGAGTCCTCATGAAGTCGTGCATGGGTTCAAACCTAGGCAACCAGTCGATCTTATTCCCATATCTGAGCATCATAGAATTTCCGAGTCGGCATTTGCTTTTGCATCTCATGTGCATGAACTACATAAGGAAATCAGTAAAAAAATTGAACAGAGCAATGCGAGCTATAAATTAAGGGCCGATGCCCGGAAGCGAGTTCAGACTTTCAGTATGGGAGATTATGTGATGGTCCGGATTCGTCTGGAACGGCTTCCTTCGAGAGCCGTTAAGAAACTACATACGCGCAGTGCGGGTCCTTTTCGGGTTCTAAAAGATATAAATGATAATGCTTATTTTATTGTATTACCCGAGGGTTTTGGCATCAGTCCCACCTTCAATATTAAAGATCTAGTGGCTTATAATGGCCCATATTTTAACCCTAGAAATCCGCTGATAATTGAGCCTACCCTGGACCCAGCCCCTGAGTGCCCTCCCCTACCCCCACTCCCAGAAATATCCCCACCATATACAGCAAAAGGCATTGATAATATTTTGGATGACGAGATTGTCTCTAGTAGAGACGGTGGAATCCGGCGGTACCTGGTTTGCTGGAAAGGAAGGCCCCATTCTGAGGACGCGTGGATTGAGCATCAGGGACCCCAGCAGATGGACCCAGACCTGCTGGAGCTGTACGAGAGCCGCACCGAGCCTTACTCGACGGAGTCGAGTTCTCTCCCACCCCGGGAGAATGATGGGGACATCAAGCAGAGCCCATGGCGCGTGTACGAGCGCAGGAGGCGCCACCTGAGCCTATGGCTCTAATCAGACAGCCTGCACCATCATGGATGTTTGCATTTGTTTTTTTTTATTTTCTGCATTGTGTTATTTAGTCCCACCTCGACTTTCAGGGGTTTTCGTTTGTTATCGCAGGCCTTTATATAGGCCTGCCCATGGAACATGTAATGACACTGAATAATGAAATGAAAAATTGTTTCTCCACTATTGTGTTGAGTGGCAACAGGGTGAGGCGTGTGAAACCCCAATCCCAAACCCTAGGCGTGTGAAACCCTAGGTGGGTACTAGGCGTGTGAAACCCTAGCCCAACCCTTACCTTATTCCGCCTCCGTGCTCCGCAACCCAGCCACCAGCCCGCCTCCTCCTTTCCCCCGGCCCAGCCAACACCCTCCCCCCCCCCCCTTGCCGCCGCCCCTCTCCCTCCCTCCCTCTCACCCGACCGGCCCGACCCCGGCGCCAACACCCTTCCCCCCTCTTGCCGCCGCCCCTCTCCCTCCTTCCCTCTCACCCGACTGCCAAACCCCCCCTACCCGACGCCGGCCCCCACCCGACTGCCCGCGCCCGATCCCACCTCCCTCTCCTCCGCCACCCGAACCCGACCCCATTCCCTCCTTCTCTCCCCTTCTGTCTCTCTTCTGCAGCCCGACCATTAACCCGACCCGACCCCTCCTCTCCTCTATAGTTCGCTCCCAACCCGACACTAACCCTCATCCCCGGCTTCGCCCCGTGCCCGAGTTCGTGTTCCCCGACGCACTTCAGCATGCTTGCATGGCCGCACGACTGGATGGTTGACCCGGACGCTGATCACGGGTTCAATTGAGGGTGCTGACGGCTGACCCGGACGCTGATCACGGGTTCGATTGAGGATGCTGACGACTCCTGGATATTGATCATCATTTTCGGAGTCCCTATTCCTGAGGCCAAGCATGAGCCTCAGTAGGTACGTCTCTTTCTAGTAGGTTATTTCCGGTAATTCTACTAATCGGATCTCCAGTATATTATCTGTGCCGACGGCTGTCCACCATCGTGAGGTTGTGCGTCCCCACCTGCCTGTTAGGTTCATTAGTATTTGATATTGCGGGACGGACTCGTGCCGTTTAATTTAAGCATTATTTATTGTAATTCTTAGAACTGAGATCGAATCGCCTGATGCGAGTAGTTTCTGTTAAAACCCATTATTCCCTGCTGATGATTTGAATAAACTTCCTACCTGAGACTTTTAATTCATAGAGAAACATTGCTAGGACAATTAAACTACTGATTTCCTGCCCACCCGCATTTGTTTCGCATCACATAGTCTATCGAAGACTATATTGGGAGAGTATTTGCAGTGTCAAATCAATTGCACATCAATGATGAAGATTTGGAGCGTGTGAAGATCGTCGAGAAGATCCTCCGCACTCTCGATACAAAATTTGATCACGTTATTGTTGCTATCGAAGAGTCAAAATATATCGACGAGATGATTTTGATGAACACACGGGTTCACATAAGGCCATGAGCCTCGATTGAATCAGAGGTCTGCTGAGCTTATTGTGCAAATACATAACACTCAATTGATGCTGCATAACAAAAGTCGGTGAGGACAAAGAGGAAGATGAAACTATGGACGTGGTGGTGACTGCCGTCGCGGTCATGGTGCAACCAATGACAATTGTGGGGGGTTCTGAATCGAACCGGGCGGTTCGGGTGGCGAGCACAATCCAACAAGCCAAATAAAGACAGACTGGGAATTACGTGGAAAACCCCTTCTCAACGACGAAGGGGAAAAAGCCACGGGTGGGGCGAGAATGCACTAAGACTATTTTTTCGGTTACAATCTTTCACCTTAACCCCAATTACATACCCTGAGGACCGGTCTCCCAAACTACCGACCTCTGCAATTTCACTCCAACTACCGACCGCTGCAGACAGCGTCTGTCTGCAGGTCGCTTGCAAACAGTGTCTGGCTGCCGACCGACCGACCTCCGCAGACAGCCTCTGGGTGCAGACCGACCGACCTCCGCAGCTCCGCAAATTCCGGGACGAAATGGGCAGCGTCTCCTCCCGAATTCTTCCTCACATGCTGAAGGGGTAGGTCCCCCTTTATAGTGTGGGGTGACGGTTACAACGCTCCCTGAAAATCGGGGGGGGGGGGGGGGGGGGGGGGGGTGACGTGTCCCCGCAATGAGTTCAACCGCCGCGGTGACGTGGCGCGAGGTTGACACCTGGTCACTCCGGGTCGGAAATCGCGGGGCGTTGTCAGCGCAGCGTAGCCTCCGACATTTTTCGCAGCCTTGTTGACCAGCCGTGCGAGGTAGAGAGAGGGGGGGTGTGCTGCCTCCCCCTCTGTCTACATACCGACCCAGGAGAGAGAGGGGGGGGGGGGGGTGTACTGCCTCCCCTCTGGCTACATGCCGACCCAGGAGAGAGAAGGGGGAGGGGGGTGTGCTGCCTCCCCCTCTGGCTACATGCCGACCCAGGAGAGAGAAAGGGGAGGGGGGTGTGCTGCCTCCTCCTCTGGCTACATGCCGACCCAGGAGAGAGAAAGGGGAGGGGGGTGTGCTGCCTCCCCCTCTGGCTACATGCCGACCCAGGAGAGAGAAAGAGGAGGGGGGTGTGCTGCCTCCTCCTCTGGCTACATGCCGACCCAGGAGAGAGAAAGGGGAGGGGGGTGTGCTGCCTCCCCCTCTGGCTACATGCCGACCCAGGAGAGAGAAAGGGGAGGGGGGTGTGCTGCCTCCCCCTCTGACTACATGCCGACCCAGGAGAGGGGGGGGTGTGCTGCCCCCTCTCTCCTTGGTGACCGACCGACCGACCCCTCCCCCCTTCTGGCTACATGCCGACCGAGGCAAGGGGGGTCGGGGCTGCTGCCCTCCCTTTCATCTGGAGACACGCCGACCGAACTAGGGGGGGGGGTGTTTGTTGCATGGCCGACCCCCCTCCTTCTCTCCGACTGTTGCGTGGCCGGCTCCAAAAGGGAATGGTACACACAATACCCCCTCCTGACCGGACGGTCCTCGGTCCCGCCCGGTCAGGATCACTTTGCCTCGATTTACGTGCAGCTTCATTCTGCGTGTCAGCCTCGACTTGCGCGCCCGCCTCGGTTTGTGTGTCTGCCCTGGTTTGCGCGTGCCGCCTCGATGTGCGTGCCTATCTCGGTTTGTGTGCCCGTTTTAGTTCTTCGGGCATCATCGACGTCCTCCAGTAGTATCCCATTAAGTAGGTACTTATTCATGTTGCTTATCCAGTCAGCTCTGACCGCAATAGTATGGACCGCCTCAATGGCTTATGTCCTCCTCGTCAGGCAACTATCTTCCGCGGGGCCGACTGTTCGGGGGTCAGCTTGCACCTCGATAAAGACTCTTTTCTCTCTGTCTTCTCCGAGTACCGATGCTAGATTAGCAAGGGCATCCGCCTGCTTGTTTTCCGTTCTGGGGAACTGGTGAAAGCTTATGTTTTCGAACTTGGCGATCAACTCCCGGGCTAGCTTCAGGTAAGCTTGCATTCTGGCGTCGCGGGCTTCGTACCTACCGGTAATCTGATTGATTACCAGTTGGGAGTCGCCGTAGACCTGTAGACTGGTCACCCCCAGCGCTGTTGCCATCTTCAGTCCTGTCAACATCGCCTCGTACTCAGCTTTGTTGTTCGTCGTCGGGAAAAGTAGCCGCACTGACTTTTCGAGCTTTGTGTGGTCGGGGGTTACTAGGACTACCCCCACACCACTCCCGACTGCGCACGATGAGCCATCCACGAACAATCTCCAGCCTTTTCCTTCGTCCTCCTGTCCTGCTGCCGCACCGACTCCCACGGGTCGACCGGCAGCTACCGACAGGTCTTCTAACGTCTCTGGCACCGGTGCAGTGTCTTCCGCCGGAAAATCGATGAGGATGTCTGCAAGTGCTTGGCCCTTGACTGCTTTCCGAGGCACATACCGAGGACCAAACTCTTGCAGCTCTGCAGCCCACTTGCTCAGCCGACCTGCCCGAGTAGAGTTATCCAGTACTTCCTTCAGGGGGTGCTCGGTGATGACCTCGATGGGGCGAGCGACGAAGTACGGGCGAAGCCTCCTTGACACGTATACTAATGCCAGGGCTACTTGTTCGATCCGTGCGTACCGAGTTTCAGCTGACGTCATGATGCGGCTGACGTAGTAGACAGGCTTCTCCACTCCTTCACTCTCGCATATCAGTACAGCGCTGATTGCTGCCTCCGATACTGAAAGATACACCCCCAGCGTTGCACCTGGCTGGCAGAGTCAGCTCGACGACTTTCATGAGGTAAGTCTGAGTCGTTGACGAGTTGATTGTAATAGTAACTCTTCCCCTTAACTCTGTGGTACATGTCGACGATGTGTCATTGAAATCTGGTTCTCATGTTTTGACTGCACGTCGACGACGCGCGTAACTGCACGCCGACGACATGCGTAACTACACGTCGACGACGCGCGTAACTACACGTCGATGACGCGCGACCAAAATCTGGCCCTTATATTAGTAGGGGGTAATATACCCTGCCTTGCTTGCGTCGGTCGATCGGTCGTTCCCCCGCGGGTTTTGTTGATCGATTTTTCCAAGTATTCACCGGCCGATCACGCCCTTCGCAGGGACCTGTCGATCGATCGGCCAAGTGGTAGAACTCGCTCGGAGTATTATGTACCACTTGGTTTAGGTTGGTCGACCGGTCGTACCCCGGCGGGGTCTGTCGACCGATCTTCCAAGGTGTTCACCGGCCGGTCTCGCCCTTCGCAGGGTCCTATCGACCGGTCGGCCAAGTGGTAAAACTCGCTCGGAGTGTTATGTATCACTTGGTTTAGGTTGGTCGACCGGTCGTACCCCGGCGGGGTCTGTCGACCTATCTTCCAAGGTGTTCACCGGCCGGTCTTGCCCTTTGCAGGGTCCTGTCGACCGGTCGACCAAGTGGTAGAACTCGCTCGGAGTGTTATATACCACTTGGTTTAGGTTGGTTGACCGGTCGTACCCCGGCAGGGTCTGTCGACCGATCTTCCCAGGTGTTCACCGGCCGGTCTCGCCCTTCGCAGGGACCTGTCGACCGGTCGGCCAAGTGGTAGAACTCGCTCGGAGTGTTATGTACCACTTGGTTTAGGTTGGTTGACCGGTCGTACCCCGGCGGGGTCTGTCGACCAATCTTCCCAGGTGTTCACCGGCCGGTCTCGCCCTTCGCAGGGACCTGTCGACCGGTCGGCCAAGTGATAGAACTCGCTCGGAGTGTTATGTACCACTTGGTTTAGGTTGCCTCAGTTAGCCATTATTCTCACGCATGAATAAGAACGCTGAGCAAGTGCATTTTTATTGAATAGATCCGATGTTACAAAACTGTCAGTTCTTTACGTTCAACTGACAGGTCAGTCTTCATCAGGGGGGGTGACGTGTTGAAGGGGTAGGTCCCCTTTTATAGTGTGGGGTGACGGTTACACGCTCCCTGAAAATGGGGGGGGGGGGGTGACGTGCCCCCGCAATGAGTTCAACCGTCGCGGTGACGTGGCGCGCGGTTGACACCTGGTCACTCCGGGTCGGAAATCGCGGGGCGTTGTCAGCGCAGCGTAGCCTCCGACATTTTTCGCAGCCTTGTTGACTAGCCGTGCGAGGTAGAGAGAGGGGGGGGGGTGTGCTGCCTCCCCCTCTGTCTACATGCCGACCCAGGAGAGAGAGGGGGGGGTGTACTGCCTCCCCCTCTGGCTACATGCCGACCCAAGAGAGAGAAGGGGGAGGGGGGTGTGCTGCCTCCCCCTCTGGCTACATGCCGACCCATGAGAGAGAAAGGGGAGGGGGGTGTGCTGCCTCCTCCTCTGGCTACATGCCGACCCAGGAGAGAGAAAGGGGAGGGGGGTGTGCTGCCTCCTCCTCTGGCTACATGTCGACCCAGGAGAGAGAAAGGGGAGGGGGGTGTGCTGCCTCCCCCTCTGGCTACATGCCGACCCAGGAGAGAGAAAGGGGAGGGGGGTGTGCTGCCTCCCCCTCTGATTACATGCCGACCCAGGAGAGGGGGGGGTGTGCTGCCCCCTCTCTCCTTGGTGACCGACCGACCGACCCCTCCCCCCTTCTGGCTACATGCCGACCGAGGCAAGAGGGGGGGTCGGGGCTGCTGCCCTCCCTTTCGTCTGGAGACACACCGACCGAACTAGGGGGGGTGTTTGTTGCATGGCCGACCCCCCTCCTTCTCTCCGACTGTAGTGTGGCCGGCTCCAAAAGGGAATGGTACACACAACAATTATAAAGAATAAACTTCTCAAGAAGGAAAACGTGGTCATACCAATGAGAATCAACAAAACAACAATAGAGGTAATTTTGAACCCCACAGAAGTTTCCATTGTAGATACCTTGAAAGAAACTGTAGACATCAAAATAAAAATCCAAACATATCTCATTGTTTAATTTGCACAAAATACAACCATCATGAAAAGAATTGTGGAATAAAGATACAAATATAGAAAAATCAAAAGATGAGGAGGATTATTAAGGAAGTATGTTATTCTTTCTACCGACAGTGGGAGCACAAAAATATTTGATATGTTGATAGT
This sequence comes from Chamaelirium japonicum, assembly GCA_947650365.1. Taxonomy (NCBI): domain Eukaryota; kingdom Viridiplantae; phylum Streptophyta; class Magnoliopsida; order Liliales; family Melanthiaceae; genus Chamaelirium; species Chamaelirium japonicum. Next base: position 113,214,457 of record OX393550.1, read on the forward strand.
GGTTGTAGTAGTCACATGACAAGCAATAACCATTAATTTGTGAAGATAGATGAATCGGTGAGATCTAATCAAGGATAAGCGACAATAAACAAGATGAGGTGGATGGAAGAGGGATTTTTTTTTCGTTCAAACTACATCTGGGAGAAAGTTGATTGTGTTAGCGCATTTAGAGCCAGTAGTGTGTTTTGACACAACTTAGCTAATTGGACAACTTGGATAAAGTATTGTAAGTATCGAGTTGCAAGTGCGTCTTGAGTCCTAAGTGTCAGAGAACAAGTCCAAATGAAGGTTCAAGCTTCATCATACTTATCAGAACATCATTTTAAGGACAAATGTAAAGGACTTGACGGCTTTAGATAGCCCTAGATGCATTTGCCCCGTATATGTATTAAGGTTAGTCGAGGCGTTCTGTGTGCCTATGGTTGAACCATCGTGCACTACGCACTCAAGGATCGAGCTCATGGGGGTCCAGAGGTAACGCCCCCAAAACCTAATAAAGATTTAGGCTTCATACTTCAATGATTTCACTAATTGTACATACATCAGATTTATCGATCGTACCTTTATTGTGTTTTGTGCATTTCGATGTTTGAGGTTAGTTGGAGTGCGTAGACAAGCATCACGGGTAGTTCTCACTTAGAAATTTCAAAGTGCAAAAATTGTCATAGGGTTGTCCAAACAAATGTTTGGGCCGAGCCCTGAGGCCGTCCGAACGAGTGTTCAGACCCGATCATGAGGTTGTCTGAACAAACGTTCGACCACCTATGTCAATTCGAACGAATCATAATGGTCCAGACGAATAACGCTGATTACTATACGATACCTGACACTCTGAATAATTGTTCGGACAGCCAAGAGTTGGGAGCATACTTTCCGAGTCTTACATCCGAACACTCGTTTGAACTCCCAAGCTAAATCGTTTGGACGACGTTGAGCCATAGGTTACAACATTCTTCTATAAATAGGTCGTTTTGTTTCTATGGTAAGATCATTTTTTGGTGGAATTTTGGGGGAAGAGTTTTTGCAGCCACCAAAGGAGGAAAAAAAAGAAATGGCAAGTTGGGGTGCATTCATCAAGAGGGAAACCTAGAGCTCAATCTAGGAGGGATTTTATGATTTCTCCTTTCGGTCTTTCTTGATTTTTTTTAACAATTCATCTAGAGATATTCATGCAACACATAAGATTGAACTTAGTATCTTTTCATTAATCACTCAAACCAAGGTGAAGTTTCATCAAACAAGCATATGCCATGTAAGAGAGAGAGAGAGAGAGAGAGAGAGAGAGAGAGAGAGAGAGAGAGAGAGAGAGAGAGAGAGAGAGAGAGACCTCAATAGTCATGATAAGGCACGTCTTCAATCTCAAGTTTTGTCAGCTTAGTAGATGGGAAAGGCACGTCTTCGGGGGGGGGGGGGGGGGGGGGGGATATATGTTTGAAAAGGCAGTGACCCAAAGTTGGAAGTTGAAATCAAATAAAATGGAAATATGTAGCCCATCGTGCAAAGAATGATTTGTAATGTAACAGATCAGCAGACGAATTCCATAGCACATCCGAGATCTAATACTTGTTTGACTATCATTTCATCAACACCCAAAAGATAAGAGGTTTGCTTTAGCCGTTTACCTATATGAATCCGCATCTCTGTTGTATTCACACAGTATGAACTCCTTCCCAGCGTCAGCATCGAAAAGAACCTGCTCTCTTGACCCCAGAAACAGATCAAGATTAATCCAGTGGCAAGTTAACAGAGAGGACAAAAATATAGATTACAAAGGGTGATCTTCAGCAATCAAGCTAGAGGGGCTAAGTACACATTAAGGAATCACACCAACAGCTCACAGATAAAAAATATTCAAAACCCAGATTCAGAAACAGCATGCAATGGCATAATATGCTTGTTAATTCATGGGAAGTGAGCAGATAAATGGGGGAAAGGAGCAAACTTTTCCTCTCTCACCTAAGAGAGAAGCTCATCAATCAGGTCCTAGTGTCCTACAAATGGAACCCATTGCAACAAACAATCCCCAGACAAAATCCTGAGGGAATTGTTTCTAAAAAAATACCTTTTTTATCTGCAGAACCAAAAATCGAGCGAAGAACCCTTGAAGGTGGGGAAAAACAAAGGACGGAAATTTAAATCCCCAACGAATCCTTAAGATCCGAGATAAGAATTTTTTTTTCCAATTATGACATCATCCGTGATTGAGAGTTCGGGGTCGGGGGAGGGGGAGGGGGCGGGGGAGGGAGATAAAGGGATGTGGGGGGCATGAGAAGGGACCTGGAGGGGCTGGTCCGCTTGGGAGAGGAGGTCAGCGGAGTGGTGGGGGAGGAGAGCGATCAGGGCGGAGAGCGCCATCTCGCTCTGTCTCGGCGGCATCCGCCTCATCAGACCCATCGCCGCCTCCATCCCACCCCTAGCAGTTCTCTCTCTCTCTCTCTCTGTGTGTGTGGGTCAGAGGAGGGGGAGGGAGAGGGAGAGATGGCCGTTGTTCGATCCGAGTTTCCCTCGCGGGAATCGCTTCGCTGGAACCCCTGGAGCGGATTTCGGGGTGTTCGCTTCTCTGCAGCCAATGGGTGAATTTGTTCACCTAGGGTGAACATTTTCCTCCAATGTGAACCGCTGGATGTACTTTCGGCACCGCGCTTCGCTTGCATCTAACGGTCTATATTGGGGAGTCATTTCAATGTAGTTGAACAAAATTGCTTTCTTGTCCATGAGTCAAGAGATTAGATAGTGTAATCCTATTTGGACATACAGGGGAACATCGACAACCGTCAATGGTGTGGGGCCGTGACGGGCGTCAGCCACGATGCAATGAGCGCTGGCCGACGTCCGCACACGACCGCGGGTTGTCCGCAAGGTTGTTCAACTGTATGTTCAAATAGCACTCCCCGATGACATAGATGGTAATCATAGTACAACAGGGAGAGCATCTTTATTCTTTAAGAACGGAGGAATAATTGGGCTCAAACAGGTGTTGGATCATCGGACTCTGCGGCTGATGTGGCAATCAATGACTGGATCATACCCGCTTAAAATCGAGTTCAGATCTTCTCCGTTCGGTTGGCCTAGCCGGTGGATCCGCGCTCTGCCCGAAAGTGAATCCTACTCCAGCCAGGTAAGGGGTGTAAAAAAAAGCTCAATCTCTACAAATTTAAAAAATATTATAACAATTGTAATATATATATATATATATATATAGTAGTAAAAATCCCGTGTCTAAGGCCACGAAAAAGATTTGAAAGGCGCCGGAAACATTTTGAGAGTGGTGATAATATTTAGAGGATGACAATAATATTTTAAGGAAGGCAATGATAGTTCATGGGCAATAATATTATTTCAAAGGGGGGGGGGGAGGGGGGTCATAATTGTGTGTACCCCCCCCCGGGGTCGGCCGCGCAACAGCATGGAGGGGGGGGGGGGGGGGGGGGGGGGGGTCGGCCGCGCAATCGCACCCCCCCCCGGGGTCGGCCGCGCAACAGCACCCCCCCCCCCCGGGGACGGTCGCGCAACAGTATGGAGGGGGGGTCGGCCGCGCAACAGCCCCCCCCCCGGGGTCGGCCGCGCAACAGCATGGAGGGGGGGGGGGGGAGGGGGGAGGCCGTGCAACAGCACCCCCCCCCCCCCCAGGTGGGCCGCGCATCAGCAAGGAGGGGGGGGGGGGGGGGGGGGGTCGGCCGCGCAACACCCCCCCGGGTCGGCTGCGCAACAGCATGGAGGGGGGTCGTGGTGCCAAAGTACCCCTCCCTCCCCCTCTTCGGTCGGCCGTGCAACAAGCCGAGGCACGATGCGGCAGTCGAACCCGGAGATCTCGAAGACTACGGGATGCTGACTATGCTCCGAGATTTCCAGCCAAAGTGACCGAGTGTCGACCGCGCGCCACGTCATCACCACCGCGGCGGTTGAGCTCATCACGGGGACACGTCATCCACCCGCTCCGCGCGGAGCGCCCTAACCGTAATCCCACCACTATAAAAGGGGACCTACCCCTTTAGCGAGAGGAGGAGGAATTCTGGAGGAGACGCTGCCCGTTTCGTCTCGGAATTTGCGGAGCTACGGAGGTCGGTCGGTAGTCAGAGGCTGTCTGCGGAGGTCGGTCTGTAGTCAGAGGCTGTCTGCGGAGGTCGGTCTGTAGTTAGACACTGTCTGCAACGGTCGGTAGTTAGACGCTGTCTGCAGCGGTCGACAGCTTGAGCGAAACTGCAGAGGTCGGTATCTCGGAAAACCGGTCCTCAGGGTCTAATTGGGGTAAGGTGAGAGAATTGTAACCGTCACAAGTGTTATAGTGCATTCTCACCCCACCCGTGGTTTTTTTTCCTTCGGCGTTGAGAAGGGGTTTTCCACGTAATTCCCGGTCTTTGTCTTGATTTTGGCTTGTTGGATTGTGCTTGCCATCTTGAACCGCCCGGTTCGACTAAAACCCCCCCACAGCTTACATAATTCGGTGGCAAAAGTCATTGAATTAGTACTTCTTTTTGCGACGGAGCTGCTAGCCATCATATATATAAATTCAAATTCTACGAAGTCCGGTGACTGTTGACCGAAGTTCCTAAAACGACCGTTTTGCCGCCATATAGGTATATTTATTTTTTTTAAAAAGTTAATGCATTGTCATTGCTTGGAATAATAGAGATAACTACTTCTGAAATACATTATCAATAAGTAATAACGTTACTTCTACATATTAGTATGAAACCACCCTTACAGAACCAAACAATTACAAAAGTAATTCCACCATCCTTACATATCAGCATCAAAGCATGTATCAAACCCGCACTAATAAAAAACCAACAAAAAAGTACAAATTTATTTCACAAAAAAAAAACTAAAGTAAAAAAGAGAAAAGCCTGATACTTGCACCGGATGACTGTGATTATATTCCACTTCTATGAAACTTAAAATCACAAAAGGCCAAAAGAAAAAAAAAAAAACAAATTAAGTCTTATTGAGCATAAAAAGTATTATTTTAGACCATCATAAACACAAACATATATCCACCAAAAAAAAAACATCTAAACGTAAAATATAATTTGCGCTATATTTAATGGCTGTATTAAGTATGAAGACAGAGAGTTTTGGATGTGTAAATTACACTTTACCCCCTGCAGTTCAGTGCAAAAATACTTAAATCCTCTACAGTTAGTTAGAAAGCCACACTTTTCCCCGTTATAAAAATTACAAAAGGGGGCGTTGTGCTAACATTTCAAACTTTCGAGAGAGGTGACAATAATTCGAGAGAGGCAACAAAATATTTTGAGGGTGGTGAAAATTGTCTGCACACAGCAGCCTTTGGTGTCCTTGACCACCTCACTCTGACGGCACTCCCCCCTCCCTTCGGCGGCCATGGCCACCATCGCCATCGCCTGCACCCATTGAAGGCAGCCTACAACACTCTCCCAGGTTAATCTCTCTCTCTACATCAGGCTATCGACACAGCAGCAGCCCCACCGAAGGTGACAACAATTTTTGGCACACATGCACCTTAGACGAACACGACTGTCACTACGATCGCACTCAAGCCATGCACTCAGAGAATGGCATGGCCAGCTAAGAGAAGACTGGAGGTAGAGATGAAAAATATTTTCATCTCTAATGGCCAGGGTCTGGGCTACGTGCGATTCACCGATGGGAGAAAGAGAGAGAGAGAGAGACTAAAGATCTGAACCGGGGCTTGCCATCGTGTGGCTAATGGCCGGGGCTTGCCATCGTGTGGCTGTGATGCAGGCCGTAGTGTCGCAGGCGGAGGAGACAATTCCATCCTGACGAATATATACTCTTTCTGAAGACGAATGTATACTTGTAGGGACCTTAAAATATTGCAAAATAGTTAAGCACCTATACAAAATTTGCTTGGTTTTCGTTCAAGATACTGTAGTACATATCATATCTACATTAGGGCAATGTTATTTAGTCCGAAGATTTTTCGGATTCCGCTCAGAACGATTGACCAGCATGCAACTGGTGGTGTAAAAGACTTAAATGTCGTTAGTGGGTTTCAGCCACCAGTTGCACACTGCCATGTCAACGGACCGGTGAAATCGAAAAACTTTTTGAATTTTTCGAAGAAACATTAAGCAAATAATTTGGGTATGTTTCAATAATTCAAGCAATTTTTTGACTGTGTTGGTTAGCAAGCAAAGGGCTATATTAATATTCAATACCTAAGGCCATCTATCACTGAAATTTTGGGTATTTCTCTATTGTATTGAAGTAAATCAAATAAAGTATTTTTATGAACTAAGATGAATCAAAGGGTTAAAAATTGATTAATCAATGTTTCTACTAAAGGATATCAAACCTTGCTTATTCACCAACATATTTATATACTGAAATCTCACGTGAATGCAGTGGGTTCACTCCGTGGGGTTTAATCACATCAGGATTGTCGATGGGAATACATACAGCCAGCAATGGATTAATCACTTGATATTTTAATAAATTTACGATTTTACTATCGATCTCCTTATTTACGAAACAACAATCTCGGTTACGAAATTAGAGTAATACATGCAATGGATTGAATTAGAAGTATAGTTTATTGTTAACCATTCGAAGTAGTTCAAGGAGGGTTAAGTGATAAGTACCTAGTTATAGTAATGGCTGGAGATCTTTGCAAGGGTCCACCCCATCAGATAGGAGGCGTAAACCCATGAGAATTCGATGACTCATCCTTTTCACCTCTGCAACTATATATATAACTGTAAAAAGCTCTTGGTGAATCCATCTATCAACAAATAATATAATCTAATAAATCAACATCAACAAAAGGACCTCACAATGATTTAGGACATCAATATGATACATCTCATCTATGAAAAACTTAGAATATCTATCTGATTGAAGTGGTCCGTTGCTTCTCGCCATGCCTTCGGAACCATCTGCACATGATCTCACATAAATTAAAATTGAGCGAAGAGGACCTGCCGTCGTTCCGTGAGAATATTTTTTCTGAAAATGTTTGAGGGAGTCCATACCTAGTGGATGGAGAGCCTCTGTGCGGCGAGGTGTCGATGCTGTGTGAGGGTGAGGGGTCGATGGTGTGAGACCGGGTCCTTCGGCAAGATGAATTCGGATTATGAGATCGACAAAAAACAAATCAGACAAAAATTCATACCAAAAGTTTGGTGTGAATTACTTGATCGATAAAAAAAATTATGTTTCATGTTGCTTGCCAAAAAAGATCATGTTGCATGCCAAAATAGGAAAAGGTTTTATGAGAGCATGACATGTAAGAAAAAAACACACCAAACATTGAAGAAATGGTTTTTTATGAAAAAACAGAGGATCCAGTTGCTTGCAAAAAAAAAACAAAACATAGATTTTTTTTTTCATGACAACATGAGAGGATTTGTTGTCTCTTATTGATTGAAGGAGGAGGAGCAGGAGGGCTCGTTGGTGTTGGGCCGGACGGAGAAGATTTGTTGTATCTTATTGATTGAAAAAAAATATGACACCAAACATTGAAGAGAGAATTTTTTATAAAAAAACAGGGAATGCAGTTACTTGAAAAAAAAAAGATCGGAGAAAAAAAAACAGAGGATCATTTGTTCCTCATTGAACTACAGATCGAAGAAAGAGAAGGTCTCAATGGTGGCAGTGGGATGCGGCGACTGCTAACTGGAGAAAAAAAAATGATAATTTGTTCCTCATTGAACTGCATAGAGGGTGTTGTCTCAATGGCGGCGATGGGGTGCGACGACTGCAGATTGGAGAAAGAGAGGTTGTTGTGGGTTCGGAGGAGGAGCAGGAGGGCTCGTCGGTGTTGGGCCGGAGGATGCAGTTGCTTGAAAGAAAAAAAAAACAGAGAAATTTTTTATGAAAAAACAAAGGATGAAATTGCTTGAAAAAAAAATAGAGAAATTACTAAGTCCATACCTGCGAGGGGGCGAGGGGTCTGCACGATGGTGCAGTGAGGGATTGAACTGCAGATCGGAGAAAGGGAGGGTGTTGTCTCAGTGGCGGCGGTGGGGTGCGGCTACTGCAGATCGGAGAAAAAAAAAGAGGGTCATTTGTTCCTCATTGGACTGCAGAGAGGGTGTTGTCTCATTTGGCGGCGGTGGGGTGTGGCGACTGCATATCGGAGTAAGAGAGGTTTTGTGGGTTCGGAGGAGGTGCAGGAGGGCTCTTTGGTGTTGGGCCAGAGGATGCAGTTGCTTGAAGAAAAAAAAAAACAGAAAATTTTTTTTATGAAAAAACAGAGGGTTCAGTTGCTTGAAAAAAAAAACAGAATTTTTTTTTCCTGAGAATTTGCGAGTCCATACCTGCGAGGGGGCGAGGAGTCTGCACGATGGTACAACGAGGGGTCGATGCCTTCTACACGATCCCTCCTACACGATCACAGGCTCTCCTACGATCACACCAAATTGGGTTGAAGGGTTTGGGGCAATTAAGGCTTTCCATACACTAATCGCGGGAGGATTTGGGTGCTTGATTTGGGGGATCATGTGGGAGGAGGAGGGTTTTGGAGGGGGAGGAAACCCAACTCACCTGGGGGTGCTGCAGATCGCAGAAGAGGAGGAGTCGATCGTGGCCACGGCTGCCGGCTGCTGGCTGCGAGCTCTACCTCACCCTAATCTCATCTCTCCAGAGATCAGGGGGGAGGAGGAGATCAGGGTAGGCGAGGTCGGGGCAGTCGTCGTTGTCGTCGGAGGCGATGGTGAGGACCGACGAGGGTCTTTTCGGAAATCACGGTAAAAGGAGATCAGTGTAGGCGAGGTCGGGGCGGTCATCGTTGAATGGTGAGGATCGGCGAGGGTTTGAGTGGGTAGGGCTGCTCGTCGTCGGAGGTGATGGCGAGGACCGGCGAGGGTTTGAGTTGCGGAGGGGGGCTTCATCACGAGGGAGGGATGCGGAGGGGGGCTAGCAGGGCCTTCATCGCGAGGGAGGCTTCATCGCGAGGGAGGGCCAGCAGGGGCTTCATCGCGAGGGAGGGGGGTTCAGTTGCGGAGGGGGGCTTTATCGCTAGGGAGGGGGGCCAGCAGGGCCTTCATCGCGAGGGAGGGATGCGGAGGGGAGACATGCTTCAGATCTGGGGAGAGGAGGGAGGGGGGTGTGGGAGTGAGGAGATCGAGGGTGGCTCGTGGGCTGAAGGCGGGCGGCTCGTGGGGTACCGAGGGGGCTCGCGGGGTACCGAGGGCTTCAGTGAAACGGACGACTGTGATTGAAAGAAGGCAGGGGCTGCGAGGGATAGTGACTGATGGTTCGGAAGGGGGTTGACGGATCAGATGGATCAGATCGCACGGGATTTGGATCGGACGGGTTTGAAAGGCGTCGGGATGGGTTATGGTGATTTAAGAAAGGAGATTTATAAGCTGAGTGGGATTCTTGGTTGGGGCTAGAAAACGAACGACTGTGATCGAATTTTCTTGTTTATCCCCCTCCTCTCTATAAATCTCAGCCGCTGCTTTGTCTCAGTTCATTTGTCCCCCCCACAACCATTGTCCCTTATTTATTTATTTTTATATATATATATATATATATATATATATATATATATATATATATATATATATATATATATATATATATATATATATATATATATATATATATATATATATATATTTATATAGGGCCGGAACGCTACCTTTCAAAGCAGCGTTTTTGCTGCTTTGACAACTCACCACGGCCGCACCATATATGATCTCCGGCCATAATCAACATCAACAACCTTCTATCACCTCCATCAGTGATCTCTGCTAACACCACCTGTTACCGTCCACCGATAAGGGACTCCAATGACTACTTCTATTGTGAGTCATTCATTCATCACCTCATCTTATCCGGCGACCTCCGATGACATCTGCAGCCGGCGACCACCTCCGATGACTTCCAGCACCTCATGATTGTAAGTTCGGATAACCTTTGTCGTCATTCATAGCTTTTATAGCTACCGGCGACCTGTCAAAGTAGCAAAGAACGCTGCATTCGAAGGTAGCATCTTGTTTCTCATATATATATATATATATATATATATATATATATATATATATATATATATATATATATAGAGGCGTGTTAGGCTGCGGCGTGCGGTGCGTGCGGCGTCGCACCGCAACCGCCTGATGCACCGCTGCGGTGCGTGCAATGCACGCAGCGGTGCATCAGGCGGCTGCGGTGCGACGCCGCACGCACCGCACGCCGCATTTTATCATTCCTCTCTCTCTCTCTCTCTCTCTCTCTCTCTATATATATATATATATATATATATATATATATATATATATATATATATATATATATATATATATATATATATATATATATATATATATATATATATATATATATATATATATATATATATATATATATATATAGGGGCGTGTTAGGATGCGGCGTACGGTGCATGCGGTGTCGCACCGCAGCTATCTGATGCACTGCTGCGTGCATTGCACGCACGCAGCGGGTGCATCAGACGGCTGCGGTGTAACACCGCACGCACCACACGCCGTATTTTATCATTCCTCTCTCTCTCTCTCTCATATATATATATATATATATATATATATATATATATATATATATATATATATATATATATATATATATATATGGGGGCGGGGAGCCTGCACCTGGGGTGCAGCGTTAACGCTGCACCGCCCCCTTGTTTTACCTACCTAGAAGTTTTGGAATTGGATGAAATTTGGTGAGGGTGTTTTCTAGGGTAAGGTGATCATCCTCACAAATTTTCATCAAATTCCAAAACTTCTAGGGGGGTCAAATGGTCGAAGCAAAATCAGCCGTCCGCAGTCACAGTTAAAATCTGCAGATTTTGCTTCGACCATTTGACCCCCCTAGAAGTTTTGGAATTTGATGAAAATTTGTGAGGATGATCATCTTACCCTAGACAACACCCTCACCAAATTTCATCCAATTCCAAAACTTCTAGGTAGGTAAAACAAGGTTGAGGTGCAACGTTGTTGCTGCACCCCGGGTGCAGGCTCCCCGCCCCCTATATATATATATATATATATATATATATATATATAGGGGCATGCGGTACGTGCGGCACTGCGTCGCAGCCGTCTGATGCACGCGCTGCGTGCATCGCACGCACACAGCGGTGCATCAGACGGCTGCGGTGCAGTGCCGCACTTACCACATGCCACATTATAGCATTTCTCTCTCTCTCTCTCTCTCTCTCTCTCTCTCTCTATATATATATATATATATATATATATATATATATATATATATATATATATATATATATATATATATATATATATATATATATATATATATAGTCCGCACCCGTAGTCATCCGATGCGGTGCACCGCACCGCGCGCGTGGCATCGGACGGTTGCGGATGCGGACCGCACGGACCGCACTAAAGCATGCCCATATATATATATAATATAATATAATATAATATAATATTTCAGGGTTTTGTGGGGGGATAAACATTTAATTGACTCTAGAGACAAACCGTAAGAGATAAACACAGTCGTTCATTGTTGTTAGGGTGAGTGCCATTCACTTGGAAGAGATGCATTAATCGTTTTGATTGATCCGACCAGCCTTAAAAAAATGGATGGTGATCAATACCCGTCCGGACCCATCAGAGCTGGGTTAAAAATGGAAGGTGATTAATACCGACAGTTGTGCCATTATCTCTCTCTCTCATTCACCGCCGTCCGTTAAAACGAGCTCTCCTACTCTCCTCTCTCCCTCTTTTATTCCAAACCTACCCCGTTCCCGACCCCTACCTTCACCTCTCTCTATTTCTTTCTCATCGCAACTGCCGCCACCACCCCGCGCCCACCGGCGTCCTGCAGGCAGCCTCGGCCAGTAAATCGCACTTCCCCCGACCGGTACTCCCCCCTGATCGGCAGCCCCCCTGATCGGCCGGTAAATCGCACGCCGCCCCCGATCAAGGTTGGTAGATCCCGACAGCAAAGGGGAGGGAGCTGATTGGCTCCCCCTCCCCTCTTCTTCTCTGGTACGTGGATCGGCAGAAAGAGGAGGGGCTCTCCTCCGGTAGATTCGCAGTAGGGGAGGGGCTGAATCCAGATCCCCCCTCCCCCATTTCCCTTTCTCCGGATCACCACCGGCGCCAGCAGGGTAAGACGGCGGCACATTTAACAACACCTGATTTCCTGATCCCTAATCTCTCTCTCAAATCAGCAATATTGCACTAATTAAGATGATTTTGCGTTGTCTTCTGATTTTGGATCCAATTTTAGATCCAAAATCTGATGTTTTCGATCACAAGGTTTGATTTTGGATCTGAAACGATGGATCTGATTTGTTGGAGTAATTTTGGATTTGATTTTGCATTCTCTTCTGATTTTGGATCCAAAAAGGTTTGGGGTTTACCTTTTATCTGATTCATTGTTTTCCTTTTTTCCCTGTTTTCTTCAATTTTCGTTCTGTTTTTTTTGTTTCCCCACTTCTCTCTCTAACTCTCTCTTTCTTAGTTTTTTTCTACACTTTTTTCCTTCTGGATTTTCTCTTTTTTATTTTTTTCCCTGTGGTGCTAGGTTTTCATTTTTCATTTTTTCCCTGCTCCTATTTTGATTGCCGGCTGTTGTTCTTATGTTGTCTGCTACGTTTTTTGATGGTTCATTTTTCCGCCCGGCACTGATATTATCTCTCCCACCCCACATGCTGCTCCGGCTCTTCCTGACACCAAGAACATCGTCGCCTCTGTCGTGTTGGTAAGCCTCTCTCATTCTGCCTCTTTTTGTGTCGATACTTTGCTATTTGAACAAACTGCTGCGATTGTTTGTGGTATCAGTCAGCACTCAGTGCATTGCCATTCGCACCAAGCTCTGACCAATGCCCCCACCACCGCAGTCCTGCCGGCATGCATCCCGGCTACCAACAATGGGCAACCATTTTCGGCGATGAATCGCATTCAACCGCATCCACCCAAGATTAGGCTTTGTGTGTGTGTGTGTGTGTGTGTGTGTGTGTGTGTGTGTGTGTGTGTGTGAATCACAGTTGTTATTCTCAGTTTTGAATCATAGTTTTGATTAGGTCTGTGAATCACAGTTTTGATGAGAATCACAATCAGTTTTGATTAGAGGACTTGAGTGTAGCCCTCCTAGCTACATTTAGATGGCTAAACGTAAGGAGGGCAAAATTTAGGTCTAATTCTCATCAAAGCTGAATTTTTATCATTTGGTAGTTTTTATCTAATTAAAACTGAAATGAAGGAGGGCTAAACATAAGGGGCAAAGTGTAATACCTGAAATAGTTTTTTCTTCCTGTTAATGACAGTTGAGAGTTGGGTTTATGCAAGTTATTTGACCAGCTTCTCATTCATTCAGGTCTGTGATTCTCATTCTCATCATCATCATCATCATCGAGAGAGTTTGTATTGGAGCCGTGTCATTCTCTTTCCTTTCAATTTATATTTTATGTCGTGGACAAAATGTTGCCTGTGCAAGGAAATGGATCTGATCGTGTATTCTTTAGCTTTCAAAAGTTTTTACGGGATCTTTAACATAATGTATGGCTGGAGCTTAGATACTCAGTTTCTTGCATTGTAGATGGATGAGTAGTTGTTTGTTGGTGACACCACATGTTCATCCCTATAACCTGATTTTTTGGTCTGATTTGGTTTGTGTTAGCTGTGACTTCCTCTCTTCTCCTTTTTTTTTCTAAGCCTCTGATAATCATTTTTCCTGCTCTAATATGTCATGTTCCAGCTCTCTACGTTTCCCTGTTCTTTTTTTTTGGAGGCTACAATTATTTTCTTCTTCTTTTCCACCACATAAGCAACTATGAAGTAGAGTATCGCTCATCGAGCCTTCTAACAAAAGGCTCTATCAGGTTATAGGGATGAACAAAAGGCTCTATCAGGTTATAGGGTCGTATATTATTTAAAGAAGATAAAAGAGAACGGAGAGATAAACGAAGAGAGAAGAGAGAAGAAGTTCTGCTCTCGTCCATTGGTCACAATTATAGGTGTGAAGTAAAAAGGAATCTAAATTCTAAAACTCTACGTCTCTCTTCTATCTCTCTCCATTTTCTTGTGAAACCCTAATCCATGGGAGAAGAGAGAAGACAACAGAGAGATTTAATTATATTATTGAGAAGTGGAGTTTTGGAATTTAGATTCCTTCTTACTTCACACTTATACCCGTGGCCAATGGATTGGAGCAAGACTTCTTCTCTCTTCTCTCTTCATTTATCTCTCCGTTCTCTTCTCTCTTCTTCTCTATCTTCTATGGAGTTTTGGAATTTAGATTCCTTCTTACTTCACACCTATACCTGTGGCTATTGGATTGGAGTAAAACTTATTATCTCTTCTCTCTTCGTTAATCTCTCCGTTCTCTTCTCTCTTCTTCTCTTTCTTTTCTCTTCGTTTCTCTTTCCTTTTTCTTGCGACTGGTCGACTGAGCTCGACATATTCGTGTAGATAACGTGTTGTGAGATGGGAGAAAGAGAGAGCCGTCAAACGTGCCCTTCTTCTTACTTCATATCTATACCCGTGGCCAATGGACTGTAGTAGGACTTCTTCTCTCTTCTGTCTTCGTTTATCTCTATGTTCTCTTCTCTCTTATCACAACACGTTATCAGAATGAACATGTCAAGCCTAGCTGACCAGTTACAAGAAAACGGAGAGAGAAACAAAGATAGAAGAAAAGAAGAAAGAAGAGAACGAAGAGATAAATTAAGAGAGAAGAGAGAAGAAGTCCTGCTTCAGTCCATTGGCCACGAGTATAGATGTGAAGTAAGAAGGAATCTAAATTCCAAAACTCCACTTCCCAATAATATAATTAAATAAAATAAATTAATCATATATTATTTAGATAAATAAATAATTAAATAAATTTATTATTTTACTAAAAACTTAATTATTAAATTATTTAATAATTAAATAAATAATTAATTTAATTAAAAAAATTATAGTAATATTAATATAATAATTATAATAACGTTGAGATAATACTATTGAGAAGTGGAGTTTTGGAATTTAGATTCCTTCTTACTTCACACCTATACCGGTGGCCAATGGACAGGAGCATGACTTATTCTCTTCTCTCTTCGTTTATCTCTCTGCTCTCTTCTCTTTTCTTCTCTCTTTTCTTTCCTCGTTTCTTTTTCCTTTTTCTTGCAACTGGTCGACCAGGCTCGATATGTTCGTGTTGATAACATATTGTGAGATGGGAGAAAGAGAGAGCCGTCAAACGTGCCCCACCATAAAGGGGTCGTATATTATTTATAGGGTAAGATTACTTAGGGCCTAAGCAATCTATAGGAAACCCTAATCCATGGGAGTGATCCGACGGTGGACAGCCATCCAATCGAATGATCTCATAATAGTTGTAATGTTTTAATTTTTTTTTTAAAATATAAATTATTTTTAAAGCAAAAAATTCGGGTGTGCCTTATCTTCTTTATTTACTTCTAATTATTTAATTAATTTAATTAGTTTAATAAATTAAATAGTTAAATATTTAATTATCTATATAATTAAACAATTTATATAATTTATTTATTATTTAAATATTAAAATAAATAAATATTTATTTAATTATTTTAAAAAATTAAGTTATTTTAAAAAATATTTTATTATTTATATATTTTAATAATTAAATATTATTTAAATAATTATTAAATAGTTATAAAATTATTATTTTAATTTATTACTTAATAAAATAACTAATTTTTTTAATTTATTTTAATTAATATTTCATAATTTAATAATTTTTTTTTAATTTTTTAATTACAGAATAATTTATTTAAATTATTATTTATTTAAATATAAAATTAATTAATAATAAATTTTTTTATTTATTTAAGTAAATAATCGATTTAATATATTTCTTCACTAAATAAGTTTTTAAATATCTAAATAATTAACTAATAATTTAAATAATTAAAAATAAAATAATAATTAATATATAATATTTAAATTGAATTAATAAATTAATTATATCACTAAATTATTATTTATTTATTTAATAATTGAAACAATTAAATAGTTATCAAATTTAATTATTTAATAATATTTTAATAATAATAAACAAAATAATAAATTTAATTAAATATTTATATAATTTAATTAAATAATAATTTTATTAAAAATTTAATTATTAAATTATTTAAATTATTTAAAAATTAAATAAATAATCAATTTCATTAAAAAAATTATAGTAACATTACTATGATAATAATAAAAACATTAAGATGATACTATTGAGAAGTGAAGTTTTAGAATTTAGATTCCTTCTTACTTCACACTTATACCCGTGGCTAATGGACTGGAGCAAGTCTTCCTCCTTCTTTTATCTTCGTTTATCTTTTCGTTCTTTTCTCTTTTCTTCTTTCTCTTTTGTCTTCGTTTTTTCTTCATTTTCTTATGATTGGTCGGCTGGGCTCGACATGTTCGTGCAGATAACATTTTGTGAGATGAGAGAAAGAAAGAGCCATCAAATGTGTCCCACCTTAAAGGGGTCGTATATTATTTATAGGGTAAGCTTACTTAGGGCCGAAGCAATTTATAAAAAATCCTAATCCATGGAAGAGATCCGACGGTGGATAGCTATCCGATCGAATGATCTCATAAAAGTTGTTATGTTTTTAATATTTTTTAAAGAAAACTATAAATTATTTTTAAAGCAAAAAATTCGAGAATGCCTAATATTAATTCTTTATTTACTATAATTTAATTAATTTAATTAGTGTAATAAAATAAATACTTAAATATTTAAATATATAATTATCTATATAATTAAATAATTAAATTATTTAAATTATTTATTTATTTTTTAAATATTAAAATAAATAAATATTTATTTAATTATTTTAAAAAATATTATTTTATTTAAAAAAATATTTTATTATTTATATATTCAAATAAATAACTAATAAAATAACTATATTATTTATAGGGTAAGATTATTTGGGGGCTAAGTAATCTATGGAAAATCCTAATCCATGAGAGAGATTCGATAGTGGATAGCCATTTGATCGAACGATTTCATAAAAGTTGTAATGTTTTAAATTTTTTAAAAGAAAATCATAAATTATTTTTCAAGCAAAAAATTTGGGTGTGTCTTATCTTCCTTCTTTACTTCCTATTATTTAATTAATTTAATTAATATAGTAAAATAAATTATTAAATAAATAAATAAATATTTAATTATCTATATAATTAAATATTAAATTATTTAAATAATTTATTTATTATTTAAATATTAAAATAAATAAATATTTATTTGATTATTTCAAAAATTATTAAGTTATTGAAAAAAATATTTTATTATTTCTATATTCAAATAAATAACTTATAAAATAAATTAATAAAATAATAATATAAATAAATAATTATTTTTTTATTGAATAATTTAAACAATTTAATAGTTACATAATTTAATTTTTTAATAATATAATAATCATAAATAAAAAAATAATAAATTTATTGAAATAACTATATAATTAAGAAATTAATTAAATTAATTTTTTTTATTAAAAACTTAATTATTAAACTATTTAATTATTTAAATGATTTAATAATTAAATAAATGATTAATTTAATTAAAAAATTATAGTAATATTACTATGATAAATAACTAATTATTAACTAATTATTTATATAACTAAGTAATTAAATAATTAAATATTTTGCTAAAAAGTTAATTATAAAATTATTTAATAATTAAATAAATAATTAATTTAATTAAAAATTATAGTACCATTACTATGATAATGATAATAACATTGAGATGATACTATTTAGCCATGGAGTTTTGGAATTTAGATTCTTTCTCACTTCATAGCTATACCCCATGGCCAATGTATTGGAGTAGGACTTTTTCTATCTTCTCTTTTTGTTCTCTTCTATCTTCTTCTTTCTTTTCTGTGTTCGTTTCTCTCTCTATTTTTATGCGACTGGCCGGTTGGGCTCAATATATTCGTGCTGCTAGCGTGTTGTGAGATGGGAGAAAGAGATAGCTTTCAAACGTTCCCTACCCTAAAGGGATCTAATATTATTTATAGAGTAAACTTATTTAGGGCGTAAAAAATCTATAAAAAACCCTAATCCATGGAGAGATTCAACGGTAGACAGCATCCGATCAAACGATCTTAAAACAATTTTAACGTTTTAATTTTTTTTAAAGAAAAATGTAAATAATTTTTAAAGCAAAAAATTTGGGTATAGCTCATCTTCCTTCTTTTCTTCTTATTATTTAATAAATTTAATAAATTAAATTATTAAATAATTAAATAAATATTTAATTATTTATATAATTAAATAATTTATTTATTATTGAAATATTAAAATAAATAAATATTTATTTGATTATTTAAAAAAAAATCAAGTTATTTAAATAAATATTTTATTATTTCTATATTTAAATAATTAACTAATTATTTAAATATTAAGTAAATAGTTATTGAATTATTATTTTATTTTATTACATAAATAAATAAATAAATATTTTATTTATTTTAATCAATATTTCATAATTGACTAAAATAATTATTTAATTATATATGATTTTATTTAAATTAATATTTATTTAACTATAAGATTATTTATTAATTAAATTATTTATTTATTTAATTAAATAATCTATTTAATATATTTCTTCACTAAATAAGATTTTAAATATTTAAATAATTGAATAATTAATTAATATATTAAAAATAAAATAATAATTAAAGAAATAACTAATAAAATTAATTAATAAATTAATTATATAATTAAATCATGATTGTTTTATTTAATAATTTAAAAAATAAAATAGTTACCAAATTAAATTATTTAATAATATAATAATAATAAATAAATTAAATAATAAATTTAATTAAATAATTAGATAATTCAATAATATAATAAATTATTTATTTTGCTAAAATCTTTATTATCAAATTACTTAAATTATTAAATTAATAATAATTAAATAATCTATTAATTATATTAAAAAATTATAATAATATTACTATAATAATCATAATAACGTTGATATGATACTATTGAGTAGTGGAGTTTTGGAATTTAGATTCTTTTTACTTCACATCTATATCCGTGGCCCACTAGAGCATGTCTTCTTTTCTCTTCTCTCTTCGTTTATCTCTCCGTTCTGTTCTATCTCTTTAGTCATCGTTTCTCTTTCCGTTTTTTTACGACTGGTCGGTTGGGCTCGATATATTCGAACTGATAACGTATTGTGAGATGGAAGAAAGAGAGAGCCGTCAAACTTACCCTACCCTAAAGAGGTCGTACATTATTTATAGGGTAAGCTTACTTAGGGCCTAAACAATATATAGGAAATCCTAATCCATAGGAGAAATCCGATGGTGGACAGCCATCCGATCGAACAATCGATCTCATAACATTTGTAATGTTTTAATTTTTTTTTAAAGAAAAATATAAATTATTTTTAAAACAAAAAATTCGGGTGTGCCTTATGTTCCTTCTTTACTTCATATTATTTAATTAATTTAATTAGTTTAATAAATTAAATAGTTAAATAATTAAATAAATATTTAATTATCTATATAATTAAATTATTAAATTATTTAAATAAGTTATTTATTATTTATATATTAATATAAGTAAATATTTATTTAATTATTTTAAAAAATATTATGTTATTTAACTAAATATTTTATTATTTCTATATTCAAATAATTAACAAATTTTTAAATAATAATTAAAAAGTTATTAAATTATAATTTTATTTTATTACTTAATTAAATAAATAAATTTTTTTATTTATTTCAATTAATATTTTATAATTTAGTAAAATAATTTTCAAATAATTTAATTACATAATAATTTATTTAAATTATTATTTATTTAATTATAAAATCAATTAATAATTAAATTATTTATTTGTATAAATAATTAATCTATTTAATATATTTCTTTACGAAATAAGTTTTTAAATATTTAAATAATTAAATAACTAGGTAATTAAATAAATAAATTATTTTACTAAAAACTTAATAATTAAATTATTAAACTATTTCAATTATTTAATAATTAAATAACTGATTAATTTAATTAAAAAAATTAAAGTAATATTACTATGATAATCATAATAACGTTGAGATGATACTATTAAGAAGTGGAATTTTAGAATTTAGATTCCCTCTTTTTTCACACCTATACTATTGAGAAATAGAGTTTTAGAATTTAATTAATTTAATTAGTTCAATAAATTAAATAGTTAAATAATTAAATAATTAAGTAAATATTTAATGATATATATAAATAAATAACTAAATTATTTAAATAATTTATTTATTATTGAAATATAAATATAAATAAATATTTATTTGAATACTTACAAAAATATTAAGTTATATAAAAAAATATTTTTTATTTATATATTCAAATAATTACCTAATTATTTAACTTATAAGTAAATAATTATTGAATTATTGTTTTATTTTATTACTTAAATAAGTAATTAATAGTTTTATTTATTTCAATTAATATTTTATAATTTTATAAATTAATTATTTAATTTCAAAATATTTTTTTTTAAATATTATTTATTTAACTATGAAATTATTTATGAATTAAATTATTTATTTGTGTAAGTAAATAATCTATTTAATATATTTCTTCACTAAATAAATTTTGAAATATATGAATAATTATTTAATATATGAAAAATAAAATAATAATTAAAGAAATAAATAATAAATTAATTATATAATTAAATCATTATTTTTTTATTAATAATTGAAAAAATTAAATAGTTACCTAATTTAATTATTTAGTAATATAATAATAAATAAATAAATTAAACAATAAATTTAATTAAATAATTATATAATTATAAAATTTAATAAATTAATTATTTTACTAGAAAATTAATTATTAAATTATTAATTATTTAATTTTTAAATAATTAAATAAATAATTAGTTTAAATAAAAAAATTATAGTAACTTTACTAAGATAATTATAATAACATTAAGATGATACTATTGAGAAGTAGAGTTTTTGAATTTAGATTCCTTCTCATTTCACACCTATACCCGTGGCCAATGTATTGGAGCATGACTTCTTCTTTCTTCTCTTTTCGTTTCTCTCTCTGTTCTTTTTTTTTTTCTTCTCTCTCTTCTATCTTCGTTTCTTTTATCTGTTTTCTTATTACTGGTCGGCTGGGCTCGATATATTCGTGCCGATAACGTGTTGTGAGATGGAAGAAAGAGAGAGCCGTCAAACATGCCCCACCCTGAAGGGGTCGTATATTATTTATAGGGTAAGCTTACTTAGGGCCTAAGAAATCTATGAGAAATCCTAATCCATTGGAGAGATCTGACGGTGAAAAGCCATCCGATCGAACAATCTCATAACAGTTGTAATGTTTTAAATTTTTTTAAAGAAATATAAATTATTTTTAAAGAAAAAAATTCGGGTGTCCCTTATATTCCTTCTTCATTTCCTATTATTTAATTAATTTAATTAGTCTAATAAAATAAATAGTTAAATAATTAAATAAATATTTAATTATTTATATAATTAAATAAATAAAATAATTTATTTAATATTTAGATATTAAACTAAATAAATATTAATTTGATCATTTAAAAAAATATTAAGTTATTTAAAATAAAATTTATTATTTATATATTCAAATAATTAACTAATTATTTAAATAATAAGTAAATTGTTATTGAATTATTATTTTATTTAATAAAATAATTTTTTAAATATATAATTGCAAAATAATTTATTTAGCTATAAAATTATTTAATAATGAAATTATTTATTTGTTTAAGTAAATAATCTATTTAATATATTTATTCACAAAATAAGTTTTTAAATATTTAAATAATTGACTAATTATGTAATTAAATAAAAATAAAAAAATAATTAAAGAAATAATGAATAAAATAAATTAATAAATTAATTTATTAATTAAATCATTTTTTTTATTTAATTATTTAAATAAATAAATAGTTATATAATTTAATTATTTAATAATATAATAATATTAATAATAAATAAAATAATAAATTTATTTAAATAACTAGGTAATTTAATAATTAAATAAATTAATAATTTTACTAAAAACTTTATTATCAAATTACTTAAATTATTAAGTTATTATTAATTAAATAAATAATTAATTTAATTAAAAAAATTATAGTAATATTACTATGATAATCATAATATCGTTGAGATGATACTATTGAGAAATGGAGTTTTGGAATTTATATTCCTTCTGACTTCACACCTATACCCGTGGCCAATAGACTGAAGCAGGTCTTCTTCTCTTTTCTCTCTTTGTTTATCTTTCTGTTCTCTTCTCTTTTCTTCTCTCTCTTCTGTGTTTGTTTCTCTCTTCGTTTTCTTGCGACTGGACGGCTGGGCTCGATATGTTCGTATTAATAACGTGTTGTGAGATGAAAGAAAGAAAGAGTCTTTAAACGTGCCCCACACTAAAGAGTTGTATATTATTTATAGGGTAAGTTTATTTAGGGTCAAAGTAATCTATATGAAACCCTAATCCATGGGAGAGATCCGACGGTGGACAGCCAACCGATCGAACGATCTCTTAACAGTTGTAATTTTTAAATTTTTTTAAAGAAAAATATAAATAGTTTTTAAAGCAAAAACCTTGAGTATGCCTTATCTTCCTTTTTTTTATTTAGATTCCTTCTTACTTCACACATATACCCTTAGCTAATAGACTAGAGTATGTCTTCTTTTCTCTTCTCTCTTTATTTATCTCTTCGTTCTTTTCTGTCTCTTCAGTTATCGTTTCTCTCATCGTTTTTTTGCGACTGATCGGCTGGGCTCGACATGTTCGTACTGATAATGTGTTATGAGATGGGAGAAAGAGAGAGCCATCAAACGTGCCCCACCCTAAAGGGTTCGCACATTATTTATAGTGTAAGCTTACTTAGGGCCTAAGCAATCTATGGGAAATCCTAATCCATGGGAGAGATCTGATGGTGGATAGCCATTCGATCGAACGATCTCATAATATTTGTAATGTTTAATTTTTTTTTTTTAAATATAAATTATTTTCATAGCAAAAAATTCAGGTGTGTCTCATCTTACTTTTTTACTTCCTATTATTTAACTAATTTAATTAGTTTAATAAATTCAATTGTTAAATAATTAAATAAATATTTAATTATCTATATAATTAAATAATTAAATTATTTAAATTATTTATTTATTATTTAAATATTAAAATAAATATTTATTTATTTGATTATTTGAAAAAATATTTAGTTTTTTAAATAAATATTTTATTATTTATATATTCAGATAATTAATTAATTTTTTAAATAATAAGTAAATAGTTATTGAGTTATTATTTTATTTTATTACTTAATTAAATAATTAATTTTTTTTATTTATTTCAATTAATATTTCATAATTTAGTAAAATAATTTTTTAATTATATAATAATTTATTTAACTATGAAATCATTAAATAATTAAATTATATATTTGTATAAATAATTAATCTATTTAATATATTTCTTTACTAAATAAGTTTTCAAATATTTAAATAATTAGCTAATTATTTAATTAATTAAAAATAAAATAATAATGAATTAGAATGTCTACCTTCGTATGAATGAATTAGAATGATTATATTCTTACATATGATTTAGAATGGCTACATTCGTTCGTACGAATAAATTAAAATGGCTACATTCGTAAGAATGAATTAGGATGGCTTGTACGAAAGAATTAGAATGGCTACCTTTGTATGAATAAATTAGAATAAATACAGTCATATAAATAAATTAGAATGGCTATATTCGTACGAATGAATTAGAATAGCTTGTACGAATGAATTAGAATGGCTACTTTATACGATTGAATTAGAATGGCTACATTCGTTCGAATGAATTAAAATGGCTTGAACGAATAAATTAAAATGACTACCTTTGTACGAATGAATTAGAATCGATACATTTATACAAATGAATTAGAATGGCTACATTCGTTCGTACGAATGAATTAGAATTGCTACATTCGTACAAATGAATTAGAATGGCTTTTATGAATGAATTAGAATGGCTATATTCGTACGAGTGTAGTAGAATAGCTACATTCGTATGAATGAACTGGAATGGCTTATACAAATAAATTAGAATGGCTTATACGAATGAATTAGAATGGCTACATTCGTATGAATAACTTTGAATGGCTATATTCGATCATACGAATGAATTAGAATGGATATATTCGTACGAAAGACTTAGAATGGCTCGTACGAATGAATTAGAATGACTACCTTCGTAGGAATGAATTAGAATGGTTATATTTATACGAATAAATTAGAATGGCTACATTCATTCATATGAATGAATTAGAATCACAACATTCATATGAATGAATTAGAATGGCTCGTACGAATGAATTAGAATGGCTACATTCGTTCGTACAAATGAATTAGAATAACTACACTCGTACAAATTGAGTAGAATGGCTCGTATGAATGAATTAGAATGGCTACCTTCGTGCAAATGAAGTAGAATAGCTACGTTCGTACGAATGAATTAGAATGACAATATTCATTTGTATGATTGAATTAGAATAGTTACATTCATACGAATGAATTAGAATGGCTTGTACGATTGAATTAGAATGGATACCTTCGTAAGAATGAATTAGAATGGATATATTAGTACGAATAAATTATAAAGGCTACATTTATTCGTACGAATGAATTAGAATGTCTATATTAGTACGAATGAATTAGAATGGCTACCTTCGTACAAATAAATTAGAATGGCTCGTGCGAATAAATTAGAATTGATACCTTCGGATGAATGGATTAGAAATGCTACATTCATACGAATGAATTAGAATGGGTATATACGTTCGTATGAATGGATTAGAATGGTTACATTCATACAAATGAATTAGAATAGCTCCCATGAATGAATTAGAATGGCTACCTTCATACGAATGAATTATAATGGCTACATTTGTATGAATGAATTAGAAATGCTAGATTCTTTTGTATAAATAAATTAGAATGGCTATATTCTTATGAATGAATTAGAATAGCTCGTACGAATAAATTAGAATGACTAACTTTATATGAATAAATTAGATTGACTATATTCGTACAAATGAATTAGAATGACTATATTCGTTCATATGAATAAATTTGAATGGCTATATTCGGTACGAATGAATTAGAATGGCTTGTACAAATGAATTAGAATGGCTACGTTCATACGAATGAATTAGAATGGCTACATTAGTTTGAAGGAATGAATTAGAATGGCAACATTCGTATGAATGAATTAGAATGGCTCATATGAATGAATTAGAATAACTACCTTCGTCGAATGAATTAGAATGACTACCTTTATATGAATGAACTAGAGTGGAAACATTCAAATAAAAGAATTAGATTGGTTATATTTGTTCGTACAAATGAATTAGAATGACACATTTGTACGAATGAATTAGAATGGCTCGTACGATTGTATTATAATGGCTACCTTCGTACGAATAAATTAGAATGGCTATATTCGTACGAATGAATTTGAATAGCTATATTTGTTCATATGAATGAATTAGAATGGCTACATTCGTATGAATGAATCAGAAAGGCTTGTACGAATGAATTAGAATGGCTACCTTTGTACGAATGAATTAGAATGGCTAGATTAGTACGAATGAATTAGAATGACTGCATTCATTCATACGAATGAATTAGAATGGCTACATTCGTACGAATGAATTAGAATAGCTATATTCATTTATACGAATGAATTAGAATGGCTATATTCGGACAAATGAATTAGAATGGCTCGTACGAATGAATTATAATTGCTATCTTCGTACAAATGAAGTAGAATAGCTACATTCGTACGAATGAATTAGAATGGCAACATTCATTTGTATGAATGAATTAGAATGGCTAAATTCGTATGAATGAATTAGAATGGCTCGTACGATTGAATTATAATGGCTAACTTTGCACGAATGAATTAGAATGGCTCGTACGATTTAATTAGAATGGCTACCTTCGTACAAATAAATTAAAATGTCCATATTCATACTAATAAATTAAAATAGCTATACTTATTCGTATGAATGAATTAGAATGGCTACATTCGTACGAATAAATTAGAATAGCTTGTACGAATGAATTAGAATAGCCATATTCGTTCATACAAATGAATTAGAAAGCCGACATTCATACGAATGAATTAACGTAACTCGTGCGAATGAATTAGAATGGCTACCTTCATACGAATGAATTAGAATGGCTATATTTGTACGAATGAATTAGAATGGCTATATTTGTAAGAGTGAACTAGAATGGTTCAAGCGAATGAATTAGAATGGCTACCTTTGTACGAATGAATTAGATTGACTATTTTTGTATGAATGAATTAGAATGGCTACATTCATTCATATGAATGAATTAGAATGACTACATTCGGTATGAATGAATTAGAATGGCTACATTCGTTTGAATGAATGAATTTGAATGGTGATATTCGTACGAATGAATTACAATTGCTCGTATGAATGAATTAGAATAGCAACCTTCGTACGAATGAATTAGAATGGTTACATTCGTAAAAATGAATTAGAATGGCTACATTAGTTCATACAGATGAATTAGAATAGCTACATTCATATGAATGAATAAGAATGGCATGTATGAATGAATTAGAATGGCTACCTTCATACGAATGAATTAGAATGGCTATATATGTACAAATGAATTAGATTGGCTACATTTGTATGAATAAATTAGAATGGATTGCATGAATCAATTAGAATGGCTATCTTCATACGAATGAATTTGAAAGGCTATATTCATACAAATGAATTAGAATGACTATATTCGTTCGTACAAATGAATTAGAATGGCTATATTTGTTCGTACGAATGAATTAGAATGACTCGTACAAATAAATTAGAATGGCTTGTACGAATGGAATAGAATGGCTACCTTCATACGAATGAATTAGAATGGCTATATTTGCTCGTACGAATGAATTAGAATGGCTACCTTCATACAAATAAATTAGAATGGCAACATTGGCTCATACGAATGAATTAAAATGGCCACCTTCGTACGAATAAATTAGAATGGCTACATTCATATGAATAAATTAGAATGGCTACATTTGGTCATACAAATAAATTAGAATGGCTACATTCGTACGAATGAATTAGAATGGCTACCTTCGTATGAATGAATTATAATGGCTATATTTGTATAAATAAATTTGTATAGCTACATTCGTTTATTTGAATGAATTAGAATAGCTACTTATGTACAAATGAATTAGAATAGCTACATTCGTACTAAAGAATTAGAATAGCTACATTCGTTTATACGAATGAATTAGAATGACTACATTCGCATGAATGAATTAGAATGGATATCTTTGTATAAATGAATTAGAATGACTACATTCGTATGAATGAATTTGAATGGTCATATTCGTTCATACGAATGAATTAAAATGGCTATATTCGTACGAATGAATTTGAATGGCTCGTACAAATGAATTAGAATAGCTACCTTCGTACGAATGAATTAGAATGGCTATATTCGTACGAATGAATTAGAATGGCTATATTCGTACAAATAAATTAGAATAGCTATATTCATTCATACGAATGAATTAGAATGGCAACATTCGTACAAATAAATTTGAATGGCTCATACGAATAAATTAGAATGGCTACCTTTGTATGAATGGATTTAAATGACTATATTCATACGAATGAATTAGAATGGCTACATTCGTTCGTACGAATGAATTAAAATAGCAACATTCGTATGAATAAATTAGAATGGCTCGTACGAATGAATTAGAATGGCTACCTTCGTACAAATAAATTAGAATGGATGTATTCTTATTTGAATGGCAACATTCGCTCGTACGAATGAATTAGAATGGATACATTCGTATGAATGAATTAGAAAGGCTCATACAAAGGAATTAGAATGGCTACATTCGTACGAATGAATTAGAAAGGCTATATTTGTTCGTACAAATCAATTAAAATGGCTACATTCATATGAATGGATTAGAATAGCTCATACAAATGAATTAGAATAGCTACCTTCGTACGAATGAATTAAAATGGCTACATTCGTACGAATGAATTTAAATTGCTAGATTCATTCGTACGAATGAATTAGAATGACTACATTCGTATGAATAAATTAAAATGGCTCATACGAATAAATTAGAATTACTACCTTTGTACGAATGAATTAGAATGGCTACTTTCATACGAATGAATTAGAATGGCTACATTCGCTCGTACGAATGAATTAGAATGGCTACATTCGTACGAATGAATTAGAATAGCTTGTACGAAGGAATTAGAATGGCTACCTTCGTACGAATAAATTAGAATGGCTACATTCGTTTGTACAAATGAATTAGAATGGCTACATTCATACGAATGAATTAGAATGACTCGTACGAATTTATTAGAATGGCCCGTACAAATGAAGTAGAAAGACAAACTTTGTACAAATTAATTAGAATAGCTATATTCTTTCATACGAATGAATTAGAATGGTAACATTCGTTCAAATAAATTAAAATGGCTCGTACGAATGAATTAGAAGGGCTACCTTCATACGAAGGAATTAGAATGGCTACATTCGAACGAATGAATTAGAATGGCTATATTTGTTCGTACGAATCAATTAAAATGGCTACATTCAAACGAATGGATTAGAATGGCTAGTACAAATAAATTAGAATGGCCACCTTCGTACGAATAAATTAGAATGCCTAAATTTGTATGAATGAATTTAAATTGCTAGATTCGTTTGTAAGAATGAATTAGAATAACTACATTCGTACGAATGATTTAGAATGACTACATTCGTTCATACGAATGAATCTGAATGGCCACATCAGTACGAATGAATTAAAATGGTGCGTATGATTGAATTAGAATGGCTACCTTTGTATGAATGAAGTAGAATGGCTACATTCGTTCGTACGAATGAATTAAAATAGCTATATTCATATGAATGAATTAGAATGGCTCATACGAATTAATTAGAATGGCTGCCTTCGTACGAATGAATTAGAATGACTATATTCGTATGAATGAATTAGAATAGTTATGTTCATTCGTACGAATGAATTAAAATGGTTATGTTCTTACGAATAAATTAGAATGGCTCGTACGTATGAATTAGAATGGCTACATTCGTATGAATGAATTAGAATGGATACATTCTTACAAATGAATTAGAATTGCTACATTCGTTCGTACGAATGAATTAGCATGGCAACATTCATACAAATGAATTATAATGGCTCGTACGAATGAATTAGAATAGCTACCTTCGTACAAATAAATTAGAATGGTTACATTCTTACAATTGAATTAGAATGACTACATGCGTTCGTTCGAATGAATTAGAATGGCTATATTTGTACAAATGAATTAGAATAGCTCGTACGAATGAATTAGAATAGATACAGTCATACAAATGAATTAGAATGACAATATTCGTATGAATGAATTAGAATGGCTACTTTGTACGATTGAATTAGAATGGCTACATTCGTACGAATAAATTAGAATGACTATTTTGTACAATTGAATTAGAATGGCTACATTCGTACAAATGAATTAGACTGACTTGAACGAATGAATTAGAATGACTACCTTCGTACGAATGAATTAGAATGGCTACATTCGTACAAATTAGAATAGCTTTTACGAATGAATTAGAAGGGGTACTTTCGTACGAATGAATTAGAATGGCTACTTTCATACGAATGAATTAGAATGGCTACATTCATTCATACGAATGAATTAGAATGCTTATATGAAAGAATTAGAATGGCTACCTTCGTACAAATGAATTAGAATGGCTACATTCACTTTTACGAATGAATTAGAAGGGCTACCTTTGTGTGAATAAATTAGAAAGGCTATATTCTTACGAATGAATTAGAATGGCTACATTTGTTCGTATGAATGAATTAGAATGGCTATATTTGTACGAATGAATTAGAATGGTTACCTTCGTACAAATAAATTAGAATAGCTTTATTTGTACGAATGAAATTAAATAGCTACATTCGTTCATACAAATGAATTAGAATAGCTACATTCGTACGAATGAATTAGAATGGCTCATACGAATGTACTAGAATGGCTACCTTAGTACAAATGAATTAGAATGGCTACACTCGTATAAATAAATTAAAATGGCTATATTTATTCATACGAATGAATCAGAATGGCTACATTCTTCAGAATGAATCTGAGTGGTACGTATGAGTAAATTAGAATGGTTAACTTCGTACGAATGATGTAGAATGTCTACATTCATTCGTACGAATGAATTAGAATAGCTACATCCATACGAATAAATTAGAATCGCTCGTACAAATTAATTAAAATGGCTACCTTTGTCGAATGAATTAGAATGGCTACATTCACACGAATAAATTAGAATGGCTATATTTGTTCGTACGAATGAATTAGAATAGCTACATATGTACAAAAGAATTAGAATAGCTCGTACGAATGAATAAGAATGGCTACATTAGTACGAATAAATTAGACTGGCTATATTTGTACGGATGAATTAGAATGGCTATATTCGTTCGTACGAATGAATTAGAATGGCTCGTATGAATGAATTAGAATGACTAGTTTCGTACGAATGAATTAGAATGGCTACATTTGTACGAATCAATTAGAATGGCTACATTCATTTGTACAAATGAATTAGAATGGCTACATTCATACAAATGAATTAGAATAACTCGTACGATTGAATTAAAATGGCTACCTTCGTACGAATGAATTAGATTGGCTATATTCATACGATTGAATTAGAATGGCTATATTCAGTCGTATAAATGAATTAGAATGGCTATATTCGCACGAATAAATTAGAATGACTCGTATGAATGAATTAGAATGACTACCTTCGTACGAATAAATTAGAATAGATACATTCATACAAATGAATTAGAATGGCTTTTATGAATAAATTAGAATAGCTACCTTCGTACGAATGAATTAGAATGGCTACATTTGCTCGTACGAATGAATTATAATGGCTACCTTCGTACGAATAAATTAGAATGGCTACATTCATACAAATGAATTAGAATGGCTATATTTGTTCGTATGAATAAATTAGAATAGCTACATTCGTACGAATGAATTAGAATGGCTACCTTCATATGAATCAATTAGAATGGCTACGTTCGTATGAATAAATTTAAATAGGCATATTCGTTCATATGAATAAATTAAAATGGCTAAATTTGTCCGAATAGATTAGAATGGCTTGCACGAATGAACTAGAATGGTTACCTTAGTACGAATGATTTATAATGACTATATTCGTACGAATAAATTAGAATGACTACATTAATTCATACGAATGAATCTGAATGGCCAAATTAGTACGAATGAATTTGAATGGCGTGTATGATTGAATTAGAATGGCTACCTTCGTACGAATGAAGTATAATGGTTATATTTGTTCGTACGAATGAATTAAAATAGCTACATTCGTACGAATGAATTAGAATGGCTCGTACGAATTAATTAGAATGCCTGCCTTCGTACGAATGAATTAGAATAGCTATATTTATACGAATAAATTAGAATGGCTATATCCGTTCATATGAAGGAATTAGAATGGTTATATACATACGAAAGAATTAGAATGTCTCGTAAGAATGAATTAGAATGGCTACATTCGTACGGATGAATTAGAATAGCTACATTCGTTCATACGAATGAATTAGAATGGCTCGTACGAATGAATTAGAATGGATACCTTAGTACGAATGAATTCGAATAGCAACAGTTGTATAGATGAATTAGAATGGCTCGTATGAATAAATTAGAATGGTTACCTTCGTATGAATGAATTACATTGGCTACATTCGTACGAATGAATTAGAATGGTTATATTCGTTCGTACGAATCATTTAAAATGACTACAATTGTACAAATAAATTAGAATGGCTCGTACGAATAGATTAGAATGGCTAGCTTCATACGAATGAATTAGAATGGCTATATTCGTATGAATGAATTAGAAGGGTTCTTACGAATAAATTAGAATGGCTACCTTCGTACGAATGAAGTAGAATGGCTACATTCATACGAATAAATTAGAATGGCTACCTTCCTAGCAATGAATTAGAATGGCTACATTCGTACGAATGAATTAGAAAGGTCACATTCGTCGAATTAGAATGGCTACATTCGTATGAATGAAATAGAATGGCTCGTATGAATGAATTAGAATAGCTACATATGTACGAAGGAATTAGAATGGCTACATTCGTTCGTACGAATGAATTAGAATGGCTACGTTCGTACGAATGAATTAGAATGGCTCGTACGAATAAATTAGAATGGCTACCTTCGTACGAATGAATTAGAATGGCTATATTCGTATGAATGAATTAGAATAGCTAGATTCGTTCGTATGAATGAATTAGAATGACTACATTTATTCGAATGAACTAGAATGGCTCGAACGAATGAATTATAATGGCTACCTTTGTAAGAATAAATTAGATCGACTATATTAATACGAATGCATTAGATTGGCAATATTCGTTCTTACGAATGAATTAGAATAGCTATAGTCGTACGAATGAATTAGAATAGCTCGTACGAATGAATTAGAATTGCTACCATCGTACGAATGAATTAGAATTGCTATATTCGTTGGCTACAATTGTACTAATGAATTAGAATGGCTCGTACGAATGAATTAGAATGGCTACCTTCGTACGACTGAATTAGAATGGCTATATTCATACGAAAGAATTAGAATGGCTACATTTATTCGTACGAATGAAGTAAAATTGCTATATTCGAACGAATGAATTAGAATAGCTCGTACGAATGAATTAGAATGGCTACATTCGATCGAATGAATTAGAATGGTTTATACGAATGAATTAGAATAGCTATCTTCGTACGAATGAATTAGAATGGCTACATTCATATGAATGAATTAGAATAGCTACATTCATTAGTATGAATCAATTAGAATGACAACATTCATAAGAATGAATTAGAATGTCTCGTACGAATGAATTAGAATGGTTACCTTCATATGAATAAATTAGAATGGCTACATTCGTACGAATGAGTAAAAATGGTTACATTCGTTCATACGAATGAATTAGAATGGCTACATTCGTAAGAATGAATTAGAATGGCTCCTACGAAGGAATTAAAATGGTTACCTTCTTACGAATGAATTAAAATGGCTACATTCGTAGGAATGAATTAGAATGACTATATTCGTACGAACGAATTAGAATAGCTATATTTGTTCGTACGAATGAATTAGAATGGCTCGTACGAATGAATTAGAATGGCTACTTTCATACGAATGAATAAGAATGGCTATATTCATACGATTGAATTAGAATAGCTATAATTATTCATACGAATAAATCTCAATTGCTATAGTCGTATGAATGAATTAGGATGGCTCATACGAATGAATTAAAATAGCTACCATCGTACGAATGAATTAAAATGTCTTGTACGAATTAATTAGAATGGCTACCTTTGTATGAATAAATTAGAATAGCTACATTCATATGAATAAATTAGAATGGCTATATTTGTTCGTACGAATGAATTAGAAAGGTTACATTCGTACGAATGAATTAGAATGGCCGTATGAATGAATTAGAATAGCTACCTTTGTACGAATGAATTAGAATGACATTATTCGTACAAATGATTTGGAATAGCTACATTCGTACAAATGAATTAGAATGGCTACATTCGTTCGTACGAATAAATTAGAATGACTACATTCATACGAATAAATTAGAATGGCTCGTATGAATGAATTAGAATGGCTATATTCGTACGAATGAATTAGAATGGCTACATTCGTTCGTACGAATAAATTAGAATGGCTACATTCATACGAATGAATTAGAAAGGTTACTTTCGTACGAATGAATTAGAAAGGTTACTTTCGTACGAATGAAAGGGAATGGCAACCTTCGTACGAATGAATTAGAATGGCTATGTTCGAACGAATGAATTAGAATGGCTACATTCGAACAAACGAATTAGAATTGTTTGTACGAATGAATTAGAATGGCTATCTTCGTACGAATGAATTTGAATGGCTGCATTCGTACAAATGAATTAGAATAGCTATATTTATTTGTACGAATAAATTAGAATGGCTACATTCATACAAATGAATTAGAATGTCTTGTACAAATGAATTAGAATGGCTACCTTCGTATGAATTAATTAGAATGGCTACATTCGTATGACTGAATAAGAATGGCAACATTCGTTCATACCAATGAATTAGAATGGCTACATTCGTACGAATGAATTAGAATAGCTCATACGAAGGAATTAAAATTGCTACCTTCTCACGAGTGAATTAGAATGGCTACGTTTTTGCGAATGAATTAGAATAGCTATATTCGTACGAATGAGTTAGAATAGCTATTTTTGTTCGTACGAATGTATTAGAATGGTTACATTTGTACGAATGAATTAGAATGGCTCGTACGAAAGAATTAGAATAGTTACTTTCGTATGAATGGATTAGAAAGGCTATATTCGTACGAATGAATTAGAATGGCTATAATTGTTCGTACGAATAAATTTGAATGGCTATAGTCATATGAATGAATTAGGATGGCTCGTACGAATGAATTAGAATAGCTACTATCATACGAATGAATTAGAATGTCTTGTACAAATGAATTAGAATAGCTACCTTTGTGTGAATAAATTAGAAAAGCTACATGCATACGAATGAAATAGAATAGCTATATTCGTTCATATGAATGAATTAGAAAGGCTACATTCGTACAAATGAATTAGAATGGCTCGTACGAATGAATTAGAATGGCTAATTTTGTATGAATGAATTAGAATGGCAACCTTCATACGAATGAATAAGAATGGCTCGTACGAATAAATTAGAATGACTACATTCCTACGAATGAATTAGAATGTCTCGTACGAATGAATTAGAATGGCTATATTCGTATGAATGGATTAGAATGGCTACATTCGTTCGTACGAATGAATTAGAATGGGTACATTCGTACGAATGAATTAGAATGACTCGTACGAATGAATAGGAATGGCAACCTTTGTACGAATGAATTTGAATGGCTACATTCGCTTGTACAAATGAATTATAATGGCTATATTAACTCGTACGAATGAATTAGAATGGCTACCTTCGTACGAATGAATTATAAAGGCTACATTTGTATGAATGAATTAGAATAGCTCGTACGAATGAATTAGAATGGTGACCTTCGTACGAATTGAATTAGAATGGCAACATTTGTTCGTTCGAATGAATTTGAATGGCTACATTCATATTAAATGAATTAGAATGGCTTGTATGAATAAATTAGAATGGCTATATTTGTACGAATGAATTAGAATGTCTATATTTATACGAAGGAATTTGAATGGCTATATTCATTCGTACGAATGAATTAGAATGGCTACATTCGAACGAATGGATTAGAATGGCTCGTACGAATGAATTAGAATGGATACCTTCGCACAAATGAATTAGAATGGCTATATTTGTATGAATGAATAAGAATGGCTACATTCATTCATACGAATGAATTTGAATGGCTATATTTGTACGAATGAATTAGAATAGCTCGTACGAATGAATTAGAATGTCTACCTTCGTACGAATGACTATATTTGTACGATTGAATTAGAATGGCTATATTTATTTGTAAGAAAGAATTAGAAGGACTACATTCATACAAATGAATTAGAATGGCTCGTACGAATAAATTAGAATGGCTACTTTCGTACGAATGAACTAGAATAGCTATAATTGTACGAATGAATTAGAATGGTGACATTCGGTCATTCTAAACATTCATATGAATGAATTATAATGGCTCGTACAAATAAATTAGAATGGCCATATTCGTACGAATGAATTAAAATGGATATATTTATACAAATGAATTAGAATGGCTATATGCATTCATATGAATAAATTAGAATGTATATATTCGTATGAATGAATTAAAAGAGCTCATATGAATTAATTAGAGTGACTACATTCGTACGAATGAAATAGAATGGCTATATTCGTTCGTACGAATAAATTAAAATGGCTATATTCGTTCATACGAATGAATTAAAATGGCTACATTCGTACGAATGAATTAAAATGGCTCGTACATATTAATTAGTATGGTAACCTTCTTACATTTTAGTTAGAATGGTTACAAACGTACAAATGATTTAGAATGGCACTATTTATTCGTACGAATGAATTAGAATGGCTACATTCGTATGAATGAATTAGAATGGCTCATATGAATGAATTAGAATGGCTACCTTCATACGAATAAATTAGAATGGCTATATTTGTACGAATAAATTAGAATGGCTATATTTGCTCGTACGAATGATTTAGAATAGCTACATTTAATCATACAAATGAATTAGAATGGCTACATTCGTACGAAAGAATTAGAATGGCTCATACGAATGAATTAGAATGGCTCATACGAATGAATTAGAATGGCTACCTTCGTACGAATGAATTAGAATGGCTACATTCGCTCGTACGAATGAATTTGAATAGCTACCTACATACAAATGAATTAGAATGGCTACCTTCGTACGAATGAATTAGAATGACAATATTTGTTCGTACGAATGATTAGCGTGGCTATATTCGTTAGTATGAATGAATTAGAATGGCACATATGAATGAGTTAGAATGGCTACCTATGTATGAATGAATTAGAATGACTATATTCATACGAATGAGTTAGAATGCCTACATTCATTCGTACGAATGAATTAGAATGGCTATATTCGTATGAATGAATTAGAATGGCTCGTACAAATGAATTAAAATTTCTACCTTCGTATGAATAAATTAAATTGGCTATATTTGTTCATATGAATAAATTAGAATGGCTACATTCTTACAAATGAATTAGAATGGCTCGTACGAATCAAATAGAATGGCTACCTTCGTACGAATGAATTAGAAAGGCTATATTCGTACGAATGAATTAAAATGGCTATATTCATTTATATGAATGAATTAAAATTGCTACATTCGTACGAATAAATTAGAATGACTCGTATGAATGAATTAGATTAGCTACATTCGTACGAATGAATTAGAATGGCAATATTCTTTTGTACGAATGAAATAGAATGGCGACATTCCTACGAATCAATTAGAATGGCTACATTCATTTGTATGAATGAATTAGAATAGTTATATTCGTACAAATAAATTAGGATGACTACCTTCGTACAAATGAATTAGAAAGGCTATATTCATATGAATGAATCTGAATGGCTAAATTCATACGAATAAATTAGAATGGCTCAAATTAATGAATTAGAATGGCTACCTTAGTACGAATGAATTAGGATGGCTACATTCGTACGAATGAAATAGAATGGCTATATTCGTTTATAAGAATAAATTAAAATGACTACCTTCTTACGAATGAATTAGATTGGCTATATTCGTATGAATGAATTAAAATGACTACATTTGTTTTTACGATTGAATTAGAATGGCTAAATTCATATAAATGAATTAGAATGGCTTGTACGAATGAATTAGAATGGCCACCTTCGTACGAATGAATTAGAATAGCTATATTTGTACGAATGAATTAGAATGGCTCTTATGAATGAATTAGAATGGCTAAATTCGTTCGTACGAATGAATTAGAATAGCTACATTCGTACGAATGAATTAGAATGGATCGTACGAATGAATTAGAATGGCTATATTCATATAAATGAATTAGACTAGCTATATTCGTTTGTACGAATGAATTTGAATGGGTATATTCGTATGAATAAATTAGAATGGCTTATACGAATGAATTAGAATAAATACCTTTGTATGAATTAAATAGTATTGCTATATTCATACAAATGAATTAGAATGGCTACATTCGTTCATACGAGTGAATTCGAATGGCTATATTCGTATAAATGAATTAGAATGGCTCGTACGAATGAATTAGAATGGCTACCTTCGTACGAATGAATTAGAATGGCTACATTCGTACGAATGAATTGAAATGGCTACATTCGTTCTAACGAATGAATTAGAATGGCTACATTCGTACGAATAAATTAGAATGACTCGTACTAGAAAATTAGAATAGCTACCTTCATACGAATGAATTAGAATGGATACATTCATGCAAATGAATAGGAATGGTAAAATTCGTGCAAATGAATTAGACAGGCTCGTACGAATAAATTAGAAAGGATACATTCGTACAAATGAATTAGAATTGCTATATTCATGCGAATGAATTTGAATGGCTCGTACGAATGAATTGGAATGGCTACTTCGTATGAATGAATTAGAATGGCTACATTTGTACGAATGAATTAAAATGGCTTGAACAAATGAATTAGATTTACTACCTTTATACGAATGTATTGGAAAGGATACATTCATACGAATGAATTAGAATGGCTACATTTATTCGTACGAATGAATTAAAATGGCTACATTCAAACGAATGAATTAGAATGACTCGTACAAATAAATTAGAATAGCTACATTCGAACGAATAAATTTGAATATTTCGTACGAATGAATTAGAATGGCTATCTTCTTACGAATAAATTAGAATGACTACATTCGTACAAATGAATTAGAATAGCTACATTCGTTTGTACAAATCAATTAGAATAGCTACATTCGTACGAATGAATTAGAATGTCTCGTTCGAATGAATTTGAATGGCTACCTTCGTATGAATAAATTAGAATGGCTATATGCGTACGAATGAATAAGAATGGCTACATTCATTCGTACGAAAGAATTAGAATAGCTACATTCGTACGAATGAATTAGAATGGCTCATACAAAGGAATTAATATAGCTACTTTCTTAGTAATGAATTAGAATGGCTACATTCGTATGAATAAATCAAAATGGTTATATTCATATGAATGAATTAGAATTGTTATATTTGTTCGTACGAATGAATTAGAATGTATATATTCATACAAATGAATTAGAATTGCTCGTACGAATGAATTAGAATGGCTACCTTCGTACGAATGAATTAGAATGGCTACATTTGTTCGTACAAAGAAATTTAAATGGCTATAGTCGTACGAATGAAATAGGATGGCTCGTACGAATAAATTAGAATAGATACCATCATACGAATGAATTAGAATGTCTCGTATAAATAAATTAGAATGGCTATCCTTACTTGCATAAATTAGAATATCTACATTCGTACGAAAGAATTAGAATGATTATATTCGTTCGTACGAATGAATTAGAAAGGCTACATTCATACAAATGAATTAGAACGGCTATTATGAATGAATTAGAATGGCTACCTTCGTACGAATGAATTAGAATGGCAATATTCGTACGAATAATTTAGAATGGCTACAATCATATAAATGAATTAGAATGGCTAGATTTGTCCGTATGAATAAATTAGAATAACTACATTCATACCAATGAGTTAGAATGGCTTGTACAAATGTATTAGAATAGTTATATTCTTACGAATGAATTAGAATGGCTAAATTCGTTCGTATGAATGAATTAGAATGGCTATATTTGTTCATACGAATGAATTAGAATGACTCATACGAATGAATGGAAAAAGCAACCTTCGTACGAATGAATTAGAATGACTACATTCGCTCGTACGAATAAATTTGAATGGCTACCTTCGTACGAATGAATTAGAATGGCTATATTTGTATGAATAAATTAGAATCGCTTGTACGAATGAATTAGAATGGCTACTTTCGTACGAATAAATTAGAATGGCTATATTCGTATGAATGAATTAGAATACCTACATTCGTTCATCCGAATGAATTTGAATGGCTATATTTGTTCTTACGAATGAATTAGAATAACTACATTCATTCATCCGAATGAATTTGAATGGCTATATTTGTTCTTACGAATGAATTAGAATAGATACATTCATATAAATGAATTAGAATGGCTAAATTAGTACAAATGAATTTGAATGGCTATATTTGTTTGTACGAATGAATAAGAATGGCTACATTCATACGAATGAATTAGAATGGCTAAAGTCGTATGAATGAATTTGAATAGCTATATTCGTTCATACGAAAGAATTAGAATGGGTATATTCGTACGAATGAGTTAGATTAGCTCGTATGAATGAATTAGTATGGCTACATTCGTAGGAATGAATTAGAATGGCTATATTCGTACGAATGAATTTGAATAGCTCATATGAATGACTTAGAATGGCTCGTACGAATGAATTAGTATGGATCATACGAATGAATTAGAATAGCTTCATTCATACGAATGAATTAGAATGGCTACCTTCGTACGAATGAATTAGAATAGCTACATTCATACAAATAAATTAGAAAGGCTCGTACGAATGAATTAGAATGGCTAAAATCATTCGAATGAATTAGAATGGCTCGTATGAATGAATTAGAATAGTTACCTTCGTACGAATGAATTACAATGGCTGTATTCGTACGAATGAATTAGAATGGCTACATTTGTTTGTGCAAATGAATTAGAATGGCTATATTCGTACGAATGAATTAGAATTACTACATTCGTTCATACGAATGAATTAGAATGGCTATATTCGTATGAATGAATTAGAATGGCTCGTATGGATGAATTAGAATGACTACCTTGGTATGAATGAATTAGAATAGCTACATTTGCACGAATAAATTAGAATGGCTATATTTGTTCTTACGAATGAATTAAAATGGTCTGTTTGAATTAATTAGAATAGCTACATTCGTACAAATGAATTAGAATGGCTACATTCGTTCCTACGAATGAATAAGAATGGCTACATTAGTACGAATGAATTAGAATGGCTATATTCGTACGAAGGAATTAGAATGGCTATATTCGTTCATACGAAAGAATTAGAATGGCTATATTCGTACGAATAAATTAGAATGGCTATATTCGTTCGTACGAAAGAATTAGAATGGCTATATTCGTACGAATGAGTTAGATTGGCTCATATGAATGAATTAGTATGGCAACATTCGTACGAATGAATTAGAATGGCTATATTCGTATGAATGAATTAGAATAGCTCGTATGAATGAATTAGAATGGCTCGTACAAATACATTAGTATGGATCATACGAATAAATTAGAATGCTTCATTCATATAAATGAATTAGAATGGCTACCTTCATACGAATGAATTAGAATGGCTATATTTGTTCATTCGAATGAATTAGAATGGATACTTTCGTACGAATAAATTAGAATGGCTTGTATGAATGAATTAGAATAGCTACATTCGTACGAATGAATTAGAATGGCTTGTATGAATGAATTAGAATGGCTACTTTTGTACGAATGAATTAGAATGACTAGATTCGTACGTATGAATAAGAGTAGCTAAATTCGCTCATACGAATGAATTATAATGGCTACCTTCGTACGAATGAACTAGAATGGATACATTCATTTGAATGAATTATAATGGCTCGTACGAATGAATTAGAAAGACTATCTTCGTACGAATGAATTAGAATGGCTATATTCATATGAATGAATTAGAAAGGGTACATTCATACGAATGAATTAGAATGTCTATATTCGTTTGTATGAATGAATTAGAATGGCTATATTCGTACAAATTAATTAGAATGGCTTATATGAATGAATTAGAATGGCTACCTTCATACGAATAAATTAGAATTGCAACATTCGCATGAATGAATTAGAATGGCTGCATTTGTTCGTACGAATAATATTTTTTAAAAATATTTAAACAAATAGCATCTGAGCAAAAGTAATTACCATACTAACACTCTGACAGCCACGTGGCATGTTAGCGCCGTAAAATGAGTCGCGATATTTTTAATTTGTTTGTTTCTAGTAAAACTTGGTAATTGGATTACAGGGTTTAAATATGGTATTATGGATACCAGGTTTACCCGAAATCCAACAAGAAAATGGCTAAGTATGGGAACCTTATATAAGGGGGCTTCAGTTAATCTCGGTGTCCAGAATACCAGGTTTAAACCTTGTAATCCAAATACCGGGTTCTACTTGAAACAGAAAAAAAATATATCGTGACTCACTTTACGACGCTATCATGCCACGTGGCTGTTAGAGCGCGAAACTGATAAATACTTTTGATCAAACGCTATTGAATTAAATATTTAATTTTTAAATATTATTTTGAAAAAAATTTGTTAAATATATGATGGGACCTCATCTCAACCCCTGAATTTTGGTATAGTGGAAATCTCTCATGGTATCAGAGCCTAACCGTATCACTAACCTGCTGAGTGTGGTCCCCAAACATCTATCATCCACATGACATGGACCACAAAAAGATTGACCTGCATGTGAGGGGTAGTATTGGAGGATTAGTACCACCTCGGTGAAGTAGAAGGCGAAACTATCCTTATATATATGATGGGACCCCATCTCAACATCCGGGTTTTGGGATAGAAGAAATATCTCATAATTAAACAATAGTTTAGACTGGTAATCCTTCAAATTTAAGTCAAAGTGATGAAAAGTAATAATGAACTCAAAATCCTTGAGATGGTAATCCAAATGAGGCTGATAATGCATATGGTTGAGATACATTAGGTGGCTCTGCTTCGTGGACTGCAAACATTCATCAAATACTTCTCCTATCACCCGGTCTAGATTGAAGGTGACTCGCTGTTGGTTTTGCAATGTTTGCATCGGTGGAATTCTGTTGATCCATTTTCTGGAGAATGCCAGGACTTATTGAGTCGGCTTTCGTGGGCTCGATGGTCTCATATTTTCAGGGAGGTGAATGGGGCAGCTGATTGGTTGACACGAATGGGTAATCAGGTTGAAGGGCTTCTTCTTTTCTTGCAGGATTTCCCTCATCCCCTCTGTGGGTGCAAATTTTGACCAGAACCCTCACAAACAACGAAACCCGCCAGCCCTACTTGGGGGGTCCACTGAGACGACAGCGGGACCCACCAGACCTGCCTGGGGGGTCCACTGAGACGACAGCGAAACCCACCAGCCCTGCCTGGGGGGTCCACTAAGACGACAATGGGACCCACCAGCCCTGTCTAGGGGGTCCACTGAGATGCCAGCGGGACCCACCAGCCCTGCATGGGGGATCCCCAGATACGACAGCAGAAACCGCTATTTACCCTGGTTTTCCTCCCAGAGATTTATATAAATAGCAGACTCTTCAAATGTAAAAGATAAAATCTCTGAATCCTGGATCAGATTTTCAAAAACCTAGAGCTCAGACATCCTAACCCTTCAATATTTCTTTTCCTTCGATCTTCTTTTCGAAGAGATCAGTGACACTCGGCCTGTCGAGGTCACTTCGGGCAAAGTGTTAGTGAATTCGGGTTGCTCCCTATAGGACGTAGACGTAGGCTACGGCTGAACTCCGAGATCACACCTTGTGTCAATCTGCTATCCTTACTCTTATTCAAAGTCTAAGATCAAAGGCTCCTACGAACGACATTCGAATCAACAACCTAGACAAATACTCGATCAGACCTTCGACTCAACTCGATTAATTGGTTGGGCGGAGTCTTCGGGTCGGCACTAAGATCATCCCCCACAGTCTGGTGTCGTCTGTGGGATTCGTTCGAAAAGCTTAGTTCGCTCTATAACAAGTATTAGATCAGTTGAGCGGACAACCAATCTTTATAATCAAACTTCCTGGCCCCCTCGGTTGAGCAGATAACCGTTAGGACACCAGCGATCTGGTTGCTTCCTTCGCTTTCTGTAAATGGCAAAGATGAGGCATCAGGATCATCCAGAGGGAAGCAACACTCGTCAAAATCAACCTCGTCCTGAAACTCGTTCAATGAGTCAGCGACTCAACTTCGGGCAGCCTCTCACTGTCCTCGAGATAGCAGCTCGTTTAGGAAGTAGAAGATCGGTTGATCGATCGGTCGATCGACCGATCCCCCCGTCTCTGACAGTCGATCGGGCAAACTGCCCCCACTCCTACGAAGGACCCTCCATCCACCTACCAGATCTCGGTGCTCGACTTCCAGCTGCTACAATTGGCTAAGTAGAACGCCACGCT
The DNA here is from genome assembly GCA_947650365.1 of Chamaelirium japonicum. Taxonomy (NCBI): domain Eukaryota; kingdom Viridiplantae; phylum Streptophyta; class Magnoliopsida; order Liliales; family Melanthiaceae; genus Chamaelirium; species Chamaelirium japonicum. The sequence continues at coordinate 113,258,472 of OX393550.1, forward strand.
CACAGCCGAGAGAGACACCCTCAAGAAGGCAGCTTCTGATGCCGGGGTTGCCCTCCCTGTCCCTTCATTCAATGAGAGAGTCGACCCACCTCAATGATCGGTTCACTCCGAGCTACGAAGGTCTATGGGCACCACAGCCCCCGAAAGAGGTCGTCACAACCCCACCCCCTCTGCAGCTCTGTGGAAGCAGAGTGTTTGGGATCGTATCAACAACCAATCATCCTCGGGTCGCAATTGTGTTAGGCAGGCACAGTCGAAACCCAATCTATGGGTGAGGCATCGGATGAAGAAAGCGCTATCAAAGCGTATAGGGATCTCCAGGCAGGACTGGTGGGTCCCGTTGTCGTCTCAGTGAACCCCTCAGACAGGGCTGGTGGGTCTCACTGTCGTCTCAGTGGACTCCCCAGGCAGGGCTGGTGGGTTCCACTGTCGTCTCAGTGGACCCCCTAGGCAGGGCTGGTGGGTCCCACTGTCGTCTCAGTGGACCCCCCAGGCAGGGCTGGTGGGTTCACTGTCTTGTGAGGCTTCTGGTCAAAATTTGCACCCACAGTTAGCCCCTCCAAGTTAGCTTGGGGCTGAGCTTGCTGACTTGGACCCCAGGTGCAAAAATACAAACCCCCTGCCAAGGGTTGGTGATGTTGAGGCCTTGTAGAGCATCGCTGAATGATAGGACCTGGTATCTGTAAGGATGAAAAACCCATTAATAGATTGATCTGCAATTGATAAGTCAAATTCGTCCGATCGATCAAATCTGATCGATTGGTTAAATTTGACCAATCGATTAAATTTGTCCGATCAGTCAAATTTGACCGATCGGTTAAATTTCAACCGATCGAACAAATTTAATCGATCGGTCAGATTTGACCGATCGGATGAATTTGACTTATCGATTGCAGATCAATCTATCAATGGGTTTTTCATCCTTACAGATACCAGGGTCCTATCATTCAACGATGCTCTACAAGGCCTCAACATCACCAACCCTTGGTAGGGGGTTTGGATTTTTGCACATGAGGTCCCAGTCAGCAAGCTCAGCCCCTAGCTAACTTGGAGGGGGTAATTGTGGGTGCAAATTTTGACCAGAAGCCTCACAAACAACGGAACCCGCTAGCCCTGCCTGGGGGGTCCACTGAGATAACAGCGGGACCCACCAGCCCTGCCTAGGGGGTCCACTGAGACGACAGTGGGACCCACCTGACAGTAGGACCCACCAGCCCTGCCTGGGGGGTCCACTGAAACGCCAGCAGGACCCACCAGCCCTGCCTGGGGGGTCCACTGAGACGACAGTGGGGGGTTGGTGGGTCCCGCTGTCGTCTCTGTGGACCTTCCAGGCGGAGCTAGCAGGACCCGCCAGCTCCGCCTGGGGGGTCCACCGAGATGACAGCGGGACCCGCCAGCTCCGCCTGGAAGGTCCACAGAGACGATAGCGGGACCCACTAGCCCTGCATGGAAGGTCCACAGAGACGACAGCGGGACCCACTAGCCCTGCCTGGGGGGTTCACAGGGACGACAGCGAGACCCACCAGCCCTGCCTGGGGGATCCCCAGATTCGACAGTAGAAACCACCATTTGCCCCGGTTTTCTTTCCAGAGATTCCTATAAATAGCAGACCATACCAATATAAAAAGAATCTGAAATCGAATATCTGATTCCAGAACCTGACTTTCAAAAACCCAGAGCTCATAAATCCTAACCCTTCGATATTCTATTTCCTTCGATCTTCTTTTTGAAGAGATCAGTGACACTCGGCCTGTCGAGGTTACTTCGTGCAAAGTGTTAGTGAATTCGGGTTGCTCCCAATAGCACGGAGACGTAGGCTTCGGCTGAACTCAGAGATCACACCCTGTGTCAATCTGCTATCCTTACTCTTCAAAGTCTAAGCTCAAAAGGCTCCTACTAACGATATTCGAATCAACAACCAAGACAAACACTCTATCAGATTTTTGACTCAACTCGATTGACTGATTGGGCGGAGTCTTCGGGTCGGCATGAAGATCATCCCCCATAGTTTATTGATCGATCGATCAAATTTGACCGACTGAACAAATTTAACCGATCGGTCAGATTTGACTGATCGGACGAATTTGACTTATCGATTGCAGATCAATCTATCAATGGGTTTTTCATCCTTACAGATACCAGGGTCCTATCATTCAGCGATGCTCCACAAGGCCTCAACATCACCAACCCTTGGCAGGGGGTTTGGATTTTTGCACTGTGGGTCCAAGTCAACAAGCTCAGCCCCTAGCTAACTTGGAGGGGGTAACTGTGGGTGCAAATTTTGACCAGAAGCCTCACAAACAACGGAACCCGCTAGCCCTGCCTGGGGAGTCCACTGAGACGACAGCGGGACCCACCAGCCTTGCCTGGGGGGTCCACTGAGACGACAGTGGGACCCACCCGATAGCAGAACCCACCAGCTCTGCCTGGGGGGTCCACTGAGATGACAGCGGGACCCACCAGCCCTGCCTGGGGGGTCCACTGAGACGACAGCGGGACCCACAAGCCCTGCCTAGGGGGTCCACTAAGACGACATCGGGACCCACTAGCCCTATCTGAGGGGTCCACTGAGACGACAGCGGGACCCACCAGCCCTGTCTGAGGGGTCCACTGAGACGACAGCGGGACCCACCAGCCCTGCCTGGGGGATCCCCAGATACGACATCAGAAACCGCCATTTACCCTGGTTTTTCTCCCAGAGATTTCTATAAATAGCAGACTCTTCAAATGTAAAAGATAAAATCTCTGAATCCTGGATCAGACTTTCAAAAATCCAGAGTTCAGACATCCTAACCCTTCGATATTCCTTTTCCTTCGATCTTCTTTTCGAAGAGATCAGTGACACTCGGCCTGTCGAGGTCACTTCGGGCAAAGTGTTAGTGAATTCGGGTTGCTCCCTATAGCACGGAGACGTAGGCTACGGCTGAACTCTGAGATCACACCTTGTGTCAATCTGCTATCCTTACTCTTATTCAAAGTCTAAGCTCAAAGGCTCCTACGAACGACATTCGAATCAATAACCTAGACAAACACTCGATCAGACCTTCGACTCAACTCGATTTACTGGTTGGGCGGAGTCTTCGGGTCGGCACGAAGATCATCCCCCACACCCTCCGGGAGATTGCTATACAGGATGCGCAACTGATGTATTATCCTTGTCTTATCTTTGATCCTGGCTGACCTGTTCATAGGTTTTTGGTTTTTTTTTGTGGTTCATGCTTTTGTATCTTCCTTTAGTTACTAGTTTGTAGTCAGATGTTTACTTACAAAAAAAAAAAAAGATACATTAGGTAAATACTAATAGAGGAAACTTTACTATTTTCCCACCAAATAGTAGAGTTTCCATACTTGGAGAATAGCCCAAACTAGTTGAATGGCACAATGAAAATAAAACATTACATACTAAGAGAAGAAAATCATCCAGTAAACTAGTTTCTTGTATATGAAAGGAAGGTGTTTAATAGAAAGGGAAAAGTGATGGATGATTATCTTGATGAATTTGTAAACCTAGTAGCCTAGTTAAGATGGATTAACTAATTCTAATTGGAACCCAGTTAAGATGTTATTCGCTTGTTCTTGGATAATTGCAACCTAGCTGACAAACAATTCTTAATTTTATTTCTCAAAAAAAGAAAAATCTTAATTTCATCTCTAATTGACAAACAACTACAAACTCTTTATCCTCTAACCTTTCCATACCTACATTTCCAACCAAAATGGGAAAAAAATATGGATCAAATACTTACACATTCACACTCGTCGTTTATATTTTGATTCGATGTGGACGTTTACAAATGTGAATCAATTAGAAGCAACAATTATATTTGACGGAAACAAATTTCGGATACAAAAAGGACACCAGCAGTAACCACACTCAATTTTTTTTTGCAAATTAGCTAAAATCTATTCCATGTTTATGCAAATAGATCTTCTCTTGGACTCGTATAGATCATCTATTGTATCGATATTCTAATCGGATATCCTATGATGAGAAAATGGATTGAATAATTCACACTTGTCGATCTACATCTCTACGAATAATTCACACCCGTTTACATCCCTACTGATAACCGAGATGTTATATATGTGAAGGCATTAAAATTTTGGGAATAGGGTGTATATGGTCCTCCCGACTAGCCAATACGCTAGTCCATAGGTAGTTATAGAATAAATGTAGTACTAACCTCGAAATGGAAGTTTTGACCCTCGTTCATCACCTCTAACCAGTTGACACCTCAACCATCAAGACTAATCTAGAAAGATATAACTAGTTCCCTAACCTGAAAAGTGGGTTCTCTGTATAGTTTCACCTGCTTCATAGCTCTTTCCGCCCCCGAATTCTATATATAGCCACATATCTCTCTTAGTCTGCAACACACTCTTCTGATATCTCTCTCGTCCACCCTTGGGCGGTAAGATAAAAGCCGATGGATCATCGCAGGAAGGTCAAGCTCAAGAGGATTGAGGACGAAAAGACCCGTCGTGCGGTCTTCTCCAAGCTTTTGGGGGAACTCTTCCAAGAAGCAAGTGAATTGTCCTCTATCTATGGTGCTGAGGTTGGTATCATGGGCTTGACCCCTGATGGGAAGCCCTTCTCCTTTGGTTTCCCATCAGCGGAAGCGGTAATGAGCCGCTACTTGGCAGGCAATAGCTCATCCGGTGAGAGCATGGAGAATGGGAACGAGGAGGAGGCGGAGAAGCCAAATCCATCCAATGATGCTTCTAGTATCGTCGAGCCGGTCGCGACGGAGGAGGAAACCATTAAGGTTCCTCCTCCTAATTCTGGTACTGGTGGTGGCCTTATCTAAAGTGGCACATGATTAATTGTTGGGTTTTCCTTGTCCTTTTGATGAGTTGAAATAATGCTTTGCATCATGAGACAAATTATGTCATGGTTATGTGATTGGTTGATAAGATTATATTACTAATTCTGGTGAATGTCAGTTTCTTCATTGTCATGTGCCTTCTGAAGAATTAAGCTAGATGAAGCGGCTTCTTTTATTTTTATGCCTTATATGCTTTTTTATTTTGTTTTTTAGGGTACGATTATATGTTTTTAGACTGAAATAAGTAAACCATAGCTACTTATTTCATCTTTTTGACAATTTTTACCTTTTGAAAAAAAATGGGGGACTTAGTGGGCCGTCCCTGACAAAGATATCAGTTAAGCTGAAAATGCTCTCCACAGCATTTCAAATTTTCTTTTGTCATGCCATCGAACCAGTCAGTCAGAGCTGCTCGTCGCCACCACCGAACACCGCCGCCGGAGTTGCTCGCCATCGCCGCTGAACCGAACCGAACCTAAACCTAACCCTTTGATCTACAGGCTACAGGATGAACCTTAGACCTAGGTTCCTCAATCGAACCACTGAACTGAACGCCATCGCCACCGGAGCTGCTCGCCTCCTCTGCTACTGGCCGCTATCCCCGCCACCTCTGTTGGTGCGGCTACCGGAGCTGCTCGAGAGTGATGGGAGAAGAAGTAGGGGAGGGTAAGTTCGGGTTTATAATTTTTATCTGGGACCTTAGGCTAAACAAAATCTGAGCCGGTTCTATTCACGTGATGGATCTGTTGTCAGAAACCTCTCACACATTAACAAAAAAAAAACCCTCACTTCTAACCTGATGTGGCTTTGGTGCACTATATCATATGTTAAGGAATGTGACATTCCTAATACAGGCTCAGAGTGCCATCTCCTCTCCTCCCCTTTCCCCTTAGAATCTAGGGTTTTGGCAACCTCCTCTTGGCCTCCCCAGATGCTGCCGCCGGCTTCGAGGTGGTCAGGGGTTCGGTTTGGACTGGCTCAGGGGTCGGATCTGGTCCCCCCTTCCTCCCCCCGTGTAAATAGGGGCTTTTGGCGGTTCATCCCCCCTCCTCCGCTCCTGGTGGTGGTCTCCCTTTGCAGCCCGGACATGTGGCATCTACTGGAGGTTTATGGTCATGTGACCCAACTATTACCATTTCACCAATGGACTCTTGGCCTAGTGGTACTTCCTCTCCCCCATGTTGGAGAGGTTCCCTGTTCAACTCTCAGTATGGACACCGTGGGGCGAACTTTCCCACAAGATCGTTGTGTCTTGTTTGTGCGTGCGAATCCTAGCCGTTGATGGCATGATCATGGAACAATGAAATTAATAAATAGCTGCTGCCTCCCCCCGTTTTGATCTCTGGACCTCATTGATCAAGCTCTTCCTCTAGCGCCTTGTTCTCTTACCTCTTGGCCGGTCTAGCTAAAACAAAAAAAACAAAACGTATTCATATAAATATACAGTTTTGCACAAGTTTAATGCCAAATATGTGTAATCAACATGTGTCGGAGGTACTGCTCTGATTTGCTCCTCTTTAGAAATGATCTGACTTCCATTGTGCCCATGCCATCAATGTTGAGCCATGCAAGGCTCTATCGCCGATCTTAGAATCCGGTCCTCACGTCGTAGTGTGTGATGAGTAAAAAAAGGAGGGGAGGAACGAGAGGAATGATGTGAATTTCCATAGTGCCGACGTCATCAATGTAAGTCACACAACCCGTCGTGATCTTGGAACCTGTTAGGAGATGACGGCTAGGGTTTTGGAGAGGAATAGAATGATTCCATTGAGGGACTCAAGCCCAATATATATACAGTAAACCCGACCCGACTATACAGTAAACCCGACCCATTATATTTACATTAACACTCCCCCTCAAACTCACGGTGGATCATGAACCGAGAGTTTGCCTAGAAAATGCCTGAAGCGAGCAGTCGTCAGTGGCTTCGTCAGAAAATCAGCAGTCTGCTCCGATGAGGGAATGAAAGGCAGAGAGATGGTGTGATCGATAAACGCCTGGCGAACATAATGACAATCAACTTCAATATGCTTTGTTCGCTCATGGAAGACCGGATTGCTAGCAATCTGAATAGCACTCCGGTTATCACAGAAGAGAGGGGTGGGCCCAGATATCACCACTCCCAAGTCAAGCAGAAGACGGCGAAGCCAGACAATCTCGGCGGTGGTGGAAGCCATAGCCCTGTATTCGGCTTCGGTGCTGGAGCGAGCAACAGACTCCTGCTTCTTGCTGCGCCACGAAATCAGTGAGTCACCCAGAAACACACAGTATCCTGTAGTAGATCAACGAGTGTCTGCATCTCCTGCCCAATCTGCATCTGAGTAGGCACGCAGCACCAACGGAGAGGTGGAGGGAAACAGTAGTGAACGGGTGATGGTGCCCCGGAGGTAGCGGATAATCCGGAGAACAGCTGGATGGTGTACTGACCGTGGAGCCTGAACAAACTGACTGACAATGCCAACAGCATGGGCAATGTCTGGCCGGGTCATGGTGAGATAGACAAGCATCCCAACCAACCTCTGGTAGCGGGAGACATCCTGGAGCGGCTCACCATCTGTAGCGAGAAGCTTCAAATTGAGCTCCATGGGTATGTCAGCAGTACGGGTGTCAGTAAGCGCAGCATCAGCAAGGATGTCGGAGATATACTTCTGCTGTGAGACCAACAGACCACGAGATGACCTGGCAATCTCAAGGCCCAGAAAGTAGCGAAGAGAGCCTAGATCTTTCATCTCAAACTGACTCTGGAGGTGCCGCTGGAGAGAGGCGATGGTGGCACTGTCATCCCCAGTGATGATCATATCATCCACATAGAGGAGAAGAACTGCAATGCCCTGACTGGAGGAGCGAGTGAACAAGGCATAGTCGGAGTGACGCTCAACAAACCCGGCGGCCAGAACTGCACTGCGAAATCGCTCAAATCAGGCACGAGGGGCCTGCTTGAGCCCATAGATGGCTCGGCGCAACCGACACACGTGCCCTGGAGGAACTGAAGTGCCCGGAGGAGGAGCCATGTAGACTTCCTCGGAGAGATCATCGTGGAGAAACGTATTGGTGACATCCATCTGATGGAGAGGCCACCCTCGAGCAGCTGCCACAGCTAAGAGGGTGCGCACAGTAGTCATCCGAGCAACCGGAGCAAACGTCTCCTCGTAGTCAATCCCATACTCCTGGGAGAAGCCACGAGCAACGAGGCGAGCCTTGTGCCGCTCAATGGATCCGTCAGGCCGAGTCTTGACCTTGAATATCCACTTGCAGCTAACAGGCACCACCCCGGAGGGACAAGGCACCAGCTCCCAGGTCTGGGTCCGCTGAAAAGCCTCAAGCTCAACTGACATTGCCTGCCGCCACTCTGGATGTAACGCTGCCTCACGGTACGATCGGGGCTCCCGATGGGTGTGTATAGCAGTAAGAAAGGCCTGAAAGGATGGTGAATAGGAGACACTGGCAGAGTAGCCAGAAGAGTCAGGAGAGTCAGAGGGAGAAACAGAGTAGCCAAACCTGTCAGGAGAGTAGGCGTATCTGGCAGGAGGGTGATGTTCGCGCGCTGGGTAGCGCCGAACAGGAGCAGGATCCACGACCGGGGAGGAGGGGGCAGCAGCATCAGGCGAGGGAGTACCAGTGTGAACCGACTCTGGAGGAGGAGCTGCAGACCGACGAACATAGACTGTTAGGATTGATGTGTTCTAAGCTTGTAAAACTTTATGTTTTGGTCTAATAAAGATTGATAGTTATTAATATATGAGATGCATATAGGTGGGTAACATAGTTACGTGTTCTTTTAAGAACAGAGAGCCATGGTTATATGGTAGTCCACTGAGTTGAAGACTGAGTGGATTGGTCCCATATAATCTAAATAAGTTCGCAGCTATGATCAGGTTGGTCGCCTCATCATGATAAGCTGTTGGCGATGACAGTTCATGGGATGTCTTCACTATGGTCATCACCAGGCACAGTGTCTGTGGCTGAACGGACCACGGTGTAAAGATCAGTGAGCAGACACTGGTACACTAAGCTGTGTTTCTGCTTAGGGTAAAATGGTCCTAAACCCTGAGGAACCACGCCTGATGGACTAACCAGTTGCGTGGTGCTTTGGCGCACCAATGTGTGAGGATCCATATGCAGTGATCAAAAACCACGGTGTACTGGGTTATCCGGCTGGCGTTGCATTAGCGTGCCACTCCTGCAGGCCATCCACACCCCTGAAGGGAGGTACGTTCCTTGGTGTGACTTACACTGTACCAAACCCAGGCCTGGTGGTCACCAGTTTGACTATTGATCGGGTTCGATTACTCGACGGGGTAATCAGAGGTACGATGTATAGGTCAACCTGGAAGGAACCAAGTCATATGATCATTCGAGTCTGACGGTAGTCTTCACCGCTTGAAGTGAATCATGGCATCAAGTAGAGGGACAGCGGGTTTACCACTACTAAGCGGAGAGCAGGGGTATGATGGAGAACATAGTAAGTCTGGGTGAATTGGAGTGCAGCCTGCGTCGCACTCCGGGTGGCTACGCAGGTTAACTCGAGCTCAGAGGATCGATGATACACTCGGGTAGTGTGTCGATCGAGCTTGAGTTGGAAGCCATGAACCCCGGTCTCTGATGGTTCCACCTTATCAACATTATGTACGGTTCTTGAACCGTCTCCTCGGAACACCATAAGCATACGGAAGAAAGAAGTATACGCTCCGTGTGTGCTTGGCACTAGAGCACGGTAGATGCGTAACTACATACGAGTACTAAGGGTTGAGCCCGAGACTAGTGCAGAGTCGCATGTAGTAATCCCTAGCCATAAGTGAACTTCGCTGCATAGGTGCGATGCACCGGGGTATGTTGCGAGTTGACTAGTTGACTTTGCTAGAGGCACCCTCCGGTGGCCTCAGTTAATAGTAGGTAACTAGTAAAGATCACTTAAGAAGTGGCCGCTAGGTATCGCACGCTAGAAATGGTCAAAATGAGGCGTCGGGGCGTTTTGGTAAAAACCTCACTCTGCCGGATCTCACTGTTGGCCGACCCTAGTGATGGGACACCTTGCTAGGGCCGGCCCTATGATGTAGGGATAAGAATCCCTCATCTATAGGGCCGGCCATATGGATAGGGATAGGGCGATAAAACGGTTAAGATCGAGCCCTAAAAAGTGGGAAAACGGATAAATACAACGAGAGATAAAAAGGAGATAATGGAGAGATAATGAGAGGGGGTCATTATCCCCTTGGATCCTTATCCAAGGGGGTTGGCCGGCCCTATAAAAGGACCTATGGGCGCCGACCCCATGGGCCAGAAAATCCGAACCCCCTCCTCTCTCATCTCTCTAGTTCTCTCCCTAATCTCTCTCCGTTTTCCGCTTGCTACTTCGTCTTTCTCGCGTGGAGTTCTGAAGAAGGAGAAGGGTCGTTCTTCGGAGGCACTCAGAGATCTGAGAGCGATGTTCCGTGCATCGTGTAAGATCGGGTGAACAAGAAAGGCAACATCTCCATTCGTACCATCGGTATATTCGCGAACGATCTTCAGTCTCCATCGACACAGAAGACAATTCTCCGCGGTTAAAAGATCCGTACGAAAGGTATGTGTAATCTAACATGTAGATCTAGCGAGCATTATGATTTGCATCCATGCTAGTTAATCATTACGCTAGATTGCCGTTAGGGGTTTTCGATTCTCGTGCATACACATGCACACATATGTAGATTAGTTTCTATGAAAAAGTAAAATAGTGTAACGTGCACCATGAACGGTCTTTCGACCGCCAAATCGCTTCCGCTGCGAGCCTCTGACCCGGATTAACTTCCAACAATTGGTATCAGTGCTGCATTAGTGGTGTGCGTTTCACATTTTTTTCATGAAACCAACATGTGTGCGCATGATGAATGCGTGAGATCATCGGGGTTCTTACGCTTAGATCATGCATATGTATAGATTGTGCTTGTTCTATTAGTTATTCTTGCAGGGCGCCGCTATAAAAAATAGTGTAACGTGCACCATGAACGGTCTTTCGACCGCCAAATCGCTTCCGCTGCGAGCCTCTGACCCGGATTAACTTCCAACAATTGGTATCAGTGCTGCATTAGTGGTGTGCGTTTCACGTTTTTTTCATGAAACCAACATGTGTGCGCATGATGAATGCGTGAGATCATCGGGGTTCTTACGCTTAGATCATGCATATGTATAGATTGTGCTTGTTCTATTAGTTATTCTTGTAGGGCGCCGCTATAAATCTATGCTTTGTGCTTGCTACCGGGGGTCGGACCCCGAGTTAGCAAATGTCTGGATTTGCTTTCTATGTGTGGATTTGTAATTAAGCCATAGATTGGGCGAGTGATGGGGGTTGACTATCCTCGGTTTCCCATGGCTTTTTCCTAGGTGTGTTTTCTTTTCTTTCTAGGAAATTGTGTACGAGCGAGCACTTGCTCGAAGCGTACTAGACTTTTTCGGTTACAGATCGAGAAGAAAGATGTGCCAAAGAAATCCACCATCAGGAGCGGAAGTGGAACCCTAGAGGAAGAAGACGATCTGGCAAAGTGTTCGTGAGCGCGACGAAGGAGCCGGGCCGAGGAACCTTGCGAAGAAAGCTAGAGGCCTGCGCTGTGCTAATTAGGTTCAGGGGTCGGACCCTGAACTTAATTCAGTTTTAATGGTTGCTTTCTTTAATTAGTTCTTTATGCTTCATATCGAACCCCGATGAGATAATGTGATTATCAGTTTTCAGAGGGATGCCTTTCCCCTCCGGTCCAAGCGACTGTTTGAGGTTAGGATCCCGCTAGATGATGCCTATTATTTAGTTGACTTTTGATGTTAGTGGGATCCCATCATATATGGTTATGCCACCATTAGGTTAGCACCCGATTAGTCGGGTGTGCCTATTTGGCCAGCATCGAAATCAAAGATGAGATGGAGATCCATTGAACATCAATTGTCAAATCTATAAGCGAGGCGCCATGACTAGTGGGAGTCCTTTCCAGTGAGTCTGACTCTAGGATTAGCTCCAGAGCATTAGTGTGATAACCAATTTTGCAAAGCATCGATATTCTCGGAATATGTAATGTGACCCTTGAATGGAGAAATCCACTTGAGGCATGGACTATGATATTCCGAGAATGATTAATGCTAGGCGAAGGGCTTGAACGCTAGTGGGAGCATGGTGTGACCAGGGTCTAGTATTTAGGAGGTCGCTACCTTTGCATTTGCATAAAATCATACTCGCAAAATAACCCTCAGAATAATAAGGGATGCAAGAGAGGACTTTTATAAGATCCTTTGGCCTCCACGGCCAGTCGTTTTGTGTTTGGGTGGGGATGCATAACTTCACACCCCCTAGGGTGGGAGCTGTGTGTTTCCATGCCAAATTACTTAATGACCTCCCTGAGGATATGGCGATTACGAGGCCAGGAGAGAAGGGCTTTTCATCCCACCCTAGTAGGGGCCGCATGAACTCCCGTGTCGTAATTGCTTAGGCTCGTGGGTTAGCATCCTAAGTACACGTGAGGTATTCGTTGCGAAGACAACGGTGATCACGTGGTACTGGCCGAAAGATAACCATGGTCCATCACAGCCCTTAGTTGGCAGATTTGGATAGGGTCAAGGAAAAGGCCCGTGTAAGCGGATTGACGCTGTATGATGCCCCCTAGGGCAGGTACAGTCGATTCCGAGATCTTACATACATGGTTAATTAATCCATGGTAATGACTTCGCTTGAGGGTAGCGTTGACATATGGATATAATTAGCTTGTTTTAAAAATCCATAAAATAAGTTTTTCAATGCATACTCATTATTCAATCTTTATTTTCAGATGACTAAGTTAGACCCCCTGTCCGCTATCCTTAATGACCACAAACTTACCGGTCCCAACTATAAGGACTGGAAGCGCAACCTATACCTGGTCCTAAAGATTGGTAAACATATGACAGCCCTTAATGACCCTGAGCCTGATTTGCCAGGACCCAATGCCACAAAGGCACAGTTAAAGGCATTCACTGACTAGAAGGAATCTAATGAAATATGTAAATGCTATATTATAGCATCCTTGCAAACAACTCTGCAGAAGCAAGCCGAGGAGATGCCCGACGCTTCTGACATGATGTTGTATTTGAAGGAGATGTTTGAAGGTCATAATCACATTACGCGATACCTTACCATTAAGAAACTCGTCGGCACTAAGATGTCCAATGGGACGCTGGTTCGGGAACACATGATGAAAATGTTTGGGTTCCAGAACGAACTAGCTACCATGGACATTGTGCTAGAAGGCGAGGTGATGACAGACATCTTCCTCTCGTCACTGTCTGGAGTCTTTGAAGGCTTTGTCACCAACTTTAATTTGAACAAGTTGGCTATGACAAATGCAGAGCTTCTGGGAGCTCTCCAAGCAGCTTAGGATGGCTTCAAGCAGAAGGGCGAAGCACTTCACGTGCAACACAGATCCTTCAAGAAGCCTGGTAAACCTCAAGGCAAGAGACATAAGAAGAAACCTAAGTCAGCGCCTGTGCAGGACTCTGCTGGGGCCTCTGGGTCTAGAGAATCAAAGAAACCGGGCACGAAGTGCTTCCGGTGTGGCCATAAGGGTCATTGGAAGAAGGACTGCAAGAAGCCTCAGAATGCTGGTGAAGATAATCTACAACTCTTAGTTGTTGAATCATTTCTTTCAAGTAATAGTTCTTTTGCTAGTTGAATTGTGGATTCTGGATCCACTAACCATGCCTGTAACTCTCTTCAGGGGTTTCGAGAAAGCAGAAGATTGCTTGATGGAGAGGTGACCTTGAGCATGGGAACTGAGGCCGTGGCTGCTGCTGAAGCTATTGGAGACGTTAATCTTAATTTTTCGAATAATAAGACTTTGACTCTTAGAGATGTCTTTTATGTACCGTCCTTGCGACGTAACTTAATTTCTGTTTCTTCTTTAGTTAATGAAGGTTATTCAGTTTATTTTGATGCTTCTGGTGTGTCGTTTAAACTGAATGGAACTTTTATAATAAGAGGAATGGTTCAGAATCATCTCTATGTTGTAAGTCCTAAATTTGAAAAAGATAACATAGTAACTTCAGCATTTAATGTTAATTCATCTAAGCGTAAGAATCCTTTGGAAAATTTAACCCACCTATGGCACTTACGACTTGGGCATATTGCCTTAGACAGGATCCATAGAATGGTGAAGGCCGGGCTTCTGGAAATAGATCCTACGGAGATCCTTCCCACCTGTGAATCCTGCCTGGAAGGCAAGATGACCAAGAGGTCCTTTAAAGGCAAAGGAGTAAGAGCTACTGAGGTATTAGAGTTAATCCATTCAGATGTGTGTGGACCTATGAACGTCAAGGCGATAGGAGGCCATGAGTACTTCATCACTTTCATTGATGATTACCCAAGATATGGTTACATTTACCTGATGCATCGGAAGTCGGAATCCTTTGACATGTTCAAAGAGTTCAGGGCTGAAGTAGAAAAGCAGATAGGTAAATATATAAAAAACCTTCGATCTGATCGAGGAGGTGAATACCTATCTGACGAGTTCCTAGGGTATTTGGTGGAGCATGGGATAAAATCCCAGTTAACTGCTCCAGGTACCCCACAACAGAATGGAGTTTCCGAGAGAAGGAATCGAACCTTGTTGGACATGGTTCGTAGCATGATGAGTTACGCCAGTTTACCAATGACCTTTTGGGGATATGCCCTACAAACAGCAGTTTATATTCTGAATCACGTTCCGTCTAAGTCAGTGCCTCAGACCCCTAGAAAACTGTGGTCAAAGCGAAAGCCATTGCTACATCATTTCAGAATATGGGGATGCCCTGCACATGTGCGAAGGGATAAGAGGGAAAAGATGGAATCTAAAACCAGAGTATGCTTATTTGTAGGGTATTCTAAGGAGACCAAAGGTGGTCTATTTTATGATCCTGAGGAAAAGAAGGTGATCGTTTCTACGAACGCCTATTTCCTAGAACAGGATTATATTGTGGACCACAAGCCTACTAGTAAAGTAGTTCTGGATGAACTGCTGGGTACTAGTACAGATAGCGCATCCGAAAGCATAGTGGGAGCTGACATGACAGATAATAATATACCAGATACTGTAGAACCTATTAATCCTGTAACACCACCACCACCTCGTCGCAGTGGGAGAAACATCAGAGCTCCTGACAGATACTATGGAGAAACCTTATTGGTTGATCCAGAGGGTCAGGAGGATGACCCACTGAGCTACGATGAGGCAGTGGGAGCTTCTGACAGCTCTGACTGGCAAAAGGCTATGGAGGCAGAAATTGCATCAATGTCCCATAACGCTGTCTAGATTCTTGTTACACCATCATCCAATATTAAACCTATTGGGTGTAAGTGGGTGTATAAAAGGAAGAGAGGATCTGATGGAACAATAGAGACTTATAAAGCTAGATTAGTTGCCAAGGGTTATACCCAGAGAGAAGGAATCGACTTTGACGAAACCTTCTCGCCGGTAGCTATGATAAAGTCTATTCGGATCCTCCTATCCATTGCAGCCCATTATGACTGGGAGATCTGGCAAATAGATGTCAAGACAGCATTCCTTAACGGAAATTTGGAAGAAGACATTTATATGATGCAGCCACCAGGTTTTGAGTCGAGGGTCAGGAACATCTAGTTTGCAAGTTGCAGAAGTCCATTTATAGACTAAAGCAAGCATCTAGAAGTTGGAACATCCGTTTTGATCAGGCAATCCAGTCATATGGATTTACTCAAAACGAGGATGAACCATGTGTATACAAGAGGAGTGATAAGACTACAGTGATATATTTGATACTTTACGTAGACGATATTCTACTCATTGGGAATGATGTAGGAACATTGTCAACGGTAAAGGTCTGGTTGTCAACACAGTTCGATATGAAAGACCTAGGTGAAGCGAGTTATGTTTTGGGGATCAAGGTAACACGTGATCGCCAAAACAGGATTCTCTCGCTATCACAGGCTGCGTATATAGATAAGGTTATGGCTAGATTTGACATGCAAAACTCCAAGAAGGATTTTGTGCCATTTAGACATGGCGTAAAACTGTCTAAGGATCAATGTCCTAAGACACCTGAGGAGAGAGCAAAAATGCAAAAGATACCTTATGCTTCGGCATTAGGTAGTCTAATGTATGCTATGCATTGTACAAGGCCTGATATCTGTTTCGCAGTAGGAATGATGGGTTGGTTTCAGTCGAATCCGGGTCCAGATCACTGGACAGCTGTGAAGTGTATACTCAAGTACCTTCATAGAACAAGGGACTATGAGTTGGTTTACACTGGACAAGAACTGACGCCGATTGGATATACAGATTCTGATTTTATGTCAGATTTGGAATCCAGGAAATCGACATCAGGTTTTGTGTTTATGCTAGGAGGAGCAGCGGTTAGTTGGCAGAGTGTGAAGCAGAAATGCATTGCGGACTCTACCACAGAGGCTGAGTACGTTGCAGCGTGCGAGGCAGCCAAAGAGGCGGTATGGCTCAAGAAATTCCTTACGGATTTGGGGTGCGTACCAGAGGCCCAGTTACCTATTGTGCTTTACTGCGACAATAGTGGGGCGGTAGCACAAGCAAAGGAGCCAAGATATCACCAAAAGGGGAAGCACATCGAGCGTAAGTTCCACTTAATTCGGCAGTTTCAAAAGCAAGGGCGAGTAGCGGTGACACAGATTGCATCTACAGATAATGTTGCTGATCCTTTCACAAAGGCAATACCTACCAAGGCATTCGAGCGACATGTGGACGCGATGGGAGTCAAAACCGTTTTGCTTAGCTAGACCAAGTGGGAGATTGTTAGGATTGATGTGTTCTAAGCTTGTAAAACTTTTTGTTTTGGTCTAATAAAGATTGATAGTTATTAATATATGAGATGCATATAGGTGCGTAACATAGTTACGTGTTCTTTTAAGAACAGAGAGCCATGGTTATATGGTAGTCCACTGAGTTGAAGACTGAGTGGATTGGTCCCATATAATCTAAATAAGTTCGCAGCTATGATCAGGTTGGTCGCCTCATCATGATAAGCTGTTGGCGATGACAGTTCATGGGATATCTTCACCATGGTCATCACCAGGCACAGTGTCTGTGGCTGAACGGAACTAACACGGTGTACAGATCAGTGAGCAGACACTGGTACACTAAGCCGTGTTTCTGCTTAGGGTAAAACGGTCCTAAACCCTGAGGAACCACGCCTGATGGACTAACCAGTTGCGTGGTGCTTTGGTGCACCAATGTGTGAGGATCCATATGCAGTGATCCAAAACCACGGTGTACTGGGTTACCCGGCTGGCGTTGCATTAGCGTGTCACTCATGCAGGCCATCCACACCCCTGAAGGGAGGTGCGTTCCTTGGTGTGACTTACACTGTACCAAACCCAGGCCTGGTGGTCACCAGTTTGACTGTTGACCGGGTTCGATTACTCGACGGGGTAATCAGAGGTATGATGTATAGGTCAACCTGGAAGGAACCAAGTTATATGATCATTCGAGTCTGACGGTAGTCTTCACCGCTCGAAGTGAATCATGGCATCAAGTGGAGTGCATTGGAGTGCATTGGAGTGCAGCCTGCGTCACACTCTGGGTGGCTACGCAGGTTAACTCGAGCTCAAAAGATCGATGGTACACTCGGGTAGTGTGTCGATCGAGCTTGAGTTGGAAGCCATGAACCCCGGTCCCTGATGGTTCCACCTTATCAACATTATGTACGGTTCTTGAACCGTCTCCTCGGAACACCATAAGCATAAGGATGAAAGAAGTATACGCTCTGTGTGTGCTTGGCACTAGAGCACGGTAGATGCGTAACTACATACGAGTACTAAGGGTTGAGCCCGAGACTAGTGCAGAGTCGCATGTAGTAATCCTTAGCCATAAGTGAACTTCGCTGCATAGGTGCGATGCACCGGGGTATGTTGCGAGTTGACTAGTTGACTTTGCTAGAGGCACCCTCCGGTGGCCTCAGTTAATAGTAGGTAACTAGTAAAGATCACTTAAGAAGTGGCCGCTAGGTATCGCACGCTAGAAATGGTCAAAATGAGGCATCGGGGCGTTTTGGTAAAAACCTCACTCTGCCGGACCTCACTGTTGGCCGACCCTAGTGATGGGACACCTTGCTAGGGCCAGCCCTATGATGTAGGGATAAGAATCCCTCATCTATAGGGCCGGCCATATGGATAGGGATAGGGCGATAAAACGGTTAAGATCGAGCCCTAAAAACTGGGAAAACGGATAAATACAACGAGAGATAAAAAGGAGATAATGGAGAGATAATGAGAGGGGGTCATTATCCCCTTGGATCCTTATCCAAGGGGGTTGGCCAGCCCTATAAAAGGACCTATGGGCGCCGACCCCATGGGCTAGAAAATCCGAACCCCCTCCTCTCTCATCTCTCTAGTTCTCTCCCTAATCTCTCTCCGTTTTCCGCTTGCTACTTCGTCTTCCTCGCGTGGAGTTCTGAAGAAGGAGAAGGGTCGTTCTTCGGAGGCACTCAGAGATCTGAGAGCGACGTTCCGTGCATCGTGTGAGATCGGGTGAACAAGAAAGGCAACATCTCTATTCGTACCATCGGTATCTTCGCGAACGATCTTCCGTCTCCATCGACACAGAAGACAATTCTCCGTGGTTAAAAGATCCGTACGAAAGGTATGTGTAATCTAACATGTAGATCTAGTGAGCATTATGATTTGCATCCATGCTAGTTAATCATTACGCTAGATTGCCGTTAGGGGTTTTCGATTCTCGTGCATACACATGCACACATATGTAGATTAGTTTCTATGAAAAAGTAAAATAGTGTAACGTGCACCATGAACGGTCTTTCGACCGCCAAATCGCTTCCGCTGCGAGCCTCTGACCCGGATTAACTTCCAACATAGACACGAGTAACAGGTGGTGGTGGAGGTGGCGAGGGAGACGGAGGAGGTGGTGGTGGTGGTGGTGGAGGTGGAGTAGGCGTGGATGGGGCAACAGAAACCGGGGGTAGAACAGTGATGTGGAGATGTGAGGAGGGCGAGGAGGATGATGCAGGAGGCAAGGAAAGATCCTGAGACTCAGGAGAAAAGTACGGGACATCCTCAACAAAGGAGACATGACGGGAGACACGGATCCGACGAGCTAAGGGATCATAGCAGCGATACCCCTTGTGCTCCCGACTGAGTCCCAAGTGAACACACCGAACAGACCTCGCAGAGAGTTTGGTGCGCTCATGGGAAGGAAGAAGAACGAAGCACATGCAGCCAAACGTGCGAAGAAGAGAGTAGTCAGGTAGACTGGAGTGAAGGCGCTCGTAAGGGGTGGCACCGGACAGAGCAGACGACGGAGTGATATTGATAAGGTGGACAGCCGTCATGACAGCTTCAGCCCAGTAGGAGTGAGAAACAGACGCAGAGAGAAGCAAGGCTCGTGCAGTCTCAAGGACATGACGATGCTTGCGTTCGGCAATGCCGTTCTGCTCATGGGTGTGAGGACAAGACTGCTGGTGAAGAGTGCCGTGAGACTGAAGGATCTCACGCATCTTAGAGGAGAGATACTCCTTGGCACAATCAGACCGAAAGGTCTTGATGCGCCGACCAAACTGAATGTGGATCATAGCAGTAAATCTCCTATAGATGTCAGGTATTTCAGATCGATGACGCATAAAATAGACCCAGGTGCACCTAGAATAGTCATCAATAAAACACACATAATACATATAACCCGATAGAGATGCAACAGGAGCAGGACCCCAAATATCCGAATGAACTAAATCAAATAAAGCAACAGACTGGGAAGTACTAGCAGAAAAAGGAAGAGCTAGATGCTTTGCCAGTCGACAACCCGTACAAATGGAGAGGGGGGAGAAAGACGCTCGACCCAAAGCGCCCGACCGGAATACGCTTTTGAGTCGATCACTCGATATATGACCTAACCTTCTGTGCCACAGGTCGGCATCAGAGGTGACAGACATGACAGACGCAACTGAAGACACATGGAGATGGTCCAACTGGTAGAGTCCTCCTACCTTACGGCCCAGCCCAATCCTCTGACCCGTCCGCGAATCCTGCACAACACAAACAGAAGGGGTGAAGGTGACAGTCAGGCCAGAGTCGCAAAGAGAACTGATAGAAATTAGATTAATATTAAGACGGGGGGCATGATGGACATGAGATAGGGTCAGTCGACCAGAAGTGTCAGAGGTGGTGGTGATGGAGCCACATTGCGGAATAGGGACGAGAGTCCCATCCGCAGTGCGAACCTCCTGGTGGGTGGTAGTGGAAGAGCAGTCCATGAGGACAGTAGAGTCAAAAGTGAGGTGACAGGAGGCACCCGAATCAAAGATCCATGGAGCAGTAGTACCAGAGGTGGCAGACAAGCCGTGCGCAGTCGTGGAGCCAGTGGAGGCTAGGTGGCGAAGAAGGAGCTCCTCGAGGCGCTGAAGGCGGTCCGGCTCAGACGGAGAAGGTGCTGTGGTAGCAGTGGGGAGTGTTGAGGCCTCTACAGTAGCCGCTGCACCACCAAAGTGGCGGAAGGAAGACGAACCACGTCCTCGGCCCTGTCCACCTCGACCGCCGTGGCGATCGTCGCGAGAGGTCGAAGACCAGCGGGGGGATCTCTCATCCGGACCCCAGCGGGGGTTGTGTGGAGGACGTGTAGGGCACTCGCGCTTCATGTGACCGGGCTCCTTGCAGTAGTGACAGAAGACAGCCTCATCGGAGAACCCGGCTACCAAGACAGAGTCGGAACTAGGAGCAAGTGGAGGAGGACGAGCGCCCTGAGTCTGAAGGCGGGTCTACTCGTCGACCAAGGCGAGTAGAGCATCCTCGAGCCGAGGGAGTGGCTCACGGTGCAGGAGCTGGGCAGCTATAAGAGCAACGTCCGGTCGAAGCGCTGCCAGGAACTGGTGCAGGTGGCCCTCGTCGAGGTAGCGCTGGAAATCCCGGGAGCAGGGGCAGGCACACCGCTCCGGGATCAGTGAGTCCAGCTCATGCCAGTAGGCACTCATCTGACTGAAGAAGTCCTGAATAGTACGCTCCCCCTGACGTGCAGACTGCGAGTCACAGATGAGCTGATGTCGACGGGCACCTTCGCGCGGGAGAAAGCGGTCCCGGAGATACTCCCACATCGCGCGTGCTGTCGGAAGGCGGCCGATATGAGCAAGGAGCGGACGAGCAACCGAGTCCAGGAGGTACGCCCAGATGGCCTGATCGTGGCGGCGCCACGTAAGAGTAGCAACGATGATGGCCGTGGTAGCAGTCGCTGCAGAAGACGTAGCACTGCTGGTGACAGAGGACGAGCCGGAGTAGTCAGTGGGAGGAGGATCCTCGCCGGTGATGTGACCCCACAGATCACGACTGGAGAGGGCGGCCTCGACGGTGAGGGACCAGTCAAGCCAGTCGCTGGCCGACGACAACTGAAACGCGACCGCCTTCAGCGGTGGAGAGATCGCAACGATGGACGGTACGGCTGAAGAGGCCATGAAGGAGGCTGTAGGGTGTCAGGGGGTGTCGGGGGGGCTGTAGGTTGGCGGAGGAGGGAGGTGGGGGCTGTAGGGGGCTCGGGAGGGGGTCGGGAGTGCTGTAGTGGGCCCGGAAGGGGGGCGGTGGTGCTGTAGGGGGTCAGGAAGGGGGAGGCGGTGGCTGAAGGGGGTTCGGGAGGGGGGGGGGGGGTTGCTGTAGGGGGTCCGGGAGGGGGGGCGGGGGCTGTAGGATGTCCGGGAGGTGGGGCGAGGGCAGTAGGGAGTTCGGGAGGGGGGGACGGTGGCTGTAGGGGGCCCGGAAGGGGGGCGGTGGTGCTGTAGGGGGTCGGGGAGGGGGGGGGGGGCGGTGGCTGAAGGGGGTTCGGGAGGGGGGGTGGCTGTAGGGGGTCCGGGAGGGGGGGCGGGGGCTGTAGGGTGTCCGGGAGGGGGGGCGGGGGCTGTAGGGAGTTCGGGAGGGGGGGACGGTGGCTGTAGGGGGTTCGGGAGGGGGGGGGCGGTGGCTGTAGGATGTCCGGGAGGGGGGGCGGGGGCTGTAGGGAGTTCGGGAGGGGGGGAACGGTGGCGGTAGGGGGTCCGGAGAAGGGGGGCGGTGGGTCGGGAGTGGATGCAGTCTGTGGGAAGGGGCAGCCGGAGGAGGTGCAGCCGGAGAAGGAGGGAGGCCGAAGGAGGTGCAGCCGGAGGACCGTCGTCGTCGTCGGGAGAACCCTAGAGCTCTGATACCATGTTAGGAGATGACGACTAGGGTTTTGGAGAGGAATAGAATGATTCCATTGAGGGACTCAAGCCCAATACATATACAGTAAACCCGACCCGACTATACAGTAAACCCGACCTATTATATTTACATTAACAGAACCAAACTTTCAGAAGAGAAAGAGTAGAAGGGAGGAGAGAAAAGACGTCAACGGGATGGTTAAAGCTCAAAGAAAAATAATTCAATGAGGATTCCTCGCCTGCAACTCTGGTGTCGTTTGGTTGTTGTGCAAATGATGTGCGTACAATTGTTTGCACATGTGACATGTGCAATTAAAAATTTATATGTTTATGTGAATATTTATTTGCACAATTTTATGTGCAAAAGTTATACAAATTAAGCAAGTGTGCATCCATCTATATAACATGGCATGGCGGTTTTGTGCTGACTAGAACAAAATGGAACCAAATGCTGACTAGACAAAAAAGAACAGTGATCACAACCGTCGATCTCTCTCTTTCCAGATCTCTTTCTCTCTCCCCTCCCCCGATCTCTCTTTCTGTATCTCTCTCTCATTCTCCGTCTCTCTCTCTCTCCTCCCCCGTCTCTCTCTCT